>MU260522.1:160000-162500 GCA_020310875.1 Ceratopteris richardii
TGTGTGTAGGCTTGTCTTGCACCAACAGCTCCCCCTCAAGCCAAACACTTTGGCTTAAGTCTTCTTCTTCATTTTTCAATTACTTCCTGCAATCCAATCATAGCTTTGAATCTGCATAACTTGTTTCCATCCAATGCCTTTGTAAGTAAATCTGCACATTGCATATTAGTAGATACATATGTCAATTGTATATCTTTACTTAGCAATTTCTCTCTCACATAGTGGTAATGAACCTCTATGTGTTTAGTTCTGGCATGATAGATTGGATTTGCTGCAAGGTGAAGAGAGCTAGTGTTGTCTCCAAATATGATAGGTGGTCTTGTGAGTAGACCTAACTCTGTATATAGAAGCTTCAACCAGATAGCTTCTTGAGTAGCATTTGCAAGCCCTCTATACTCTGCTTCAGTGGATGACAATGCCACTGTAGGTTGCTTTTTAGCTGACCAAGAGATAGGCTTATCTCCTGCAAAACAAATATATCCTGAGGTGCTTCTCCTATCATCCTTGCATCCTGCCCAATCTGCATCTGAGTAAACCTTAATATCAATATCTGATGTATAAGGAAAATACAAACCATGACTTTGAGTTCCCTTCAAATACTTCAAGATCTTCTTTGCTGCCTCTAGGTGAGGTACCCTAGGTTTGTGCATGAATTGACTAAGCACACTTACTCCATATGCTATGTCAATTCTTGTCAAGGTAGCATAGTTCAAACTACCCACCATACTTTGGTATCCTGTAATGTCTTTGATTTCTTCTCCTTCATGAGCACTTAGCTTTTGATTAACCTCCATTGGAGTAGTAGATACCTTAGCATCCTGCAAACCAAACTTCTTGACCATATCCTGTACATACTTCTTTTGAGTAATGTAGATACCTGAATTTGTGTAGATCAATTCAAGACCTAGGAAATATTTCAGTAACCCAAGATCACTAATCTTGAATTCTTTCATCATCTGTCCTTTGATGTGTCTAATCCCATTGACATCATTACCTGTAATGATGATGTCATCAACATAAACACATAAGTAGATTACCTCTGTACTACTTCTCTTTATGAATAGAGAAGTGTCTGCTCTGCTCATCACAAATCCTTGGTCTTGGAGGTAGGTGGTCAATCTGTAATTCCATGCTCTAGGTGCCTGCTTCAAACCATACAGAGCCTTCTTCAATTTACAAACATAATGTACCTTTTTTGGATCTTCATAGCCAGGTGGTTGTGACATGTAGACTTCTTCAGATATCCATCCATTCAAGAATGCATTCTTCACATCCAATTGGTACATGTTCCAATTCTTGGATGCAGCTACACTCACCAAAACTCTGATAGTTGGCATCTTGGCCACAGGAGAAAATGTCTCCTCATAATCAATGCCTTGGGTTTGTGCAAAACCCTTGGCTACCAGCCTAGCTTTATATCTGTTAATTGTTCCATCTGAATTCTTCTTTAATTTGTAGATCCATCTGGATCCAATTACCTTCATAGAATCTTTCTTGGGTACCAAGTCCCAAGTATCACTTTCTTTGAGAGCTTCTATCTCCTCATCCATGGCTTCTCTCCATTCTGGCTTTGTAATTGCTTCTTCATAGGTACCTGGTTCTTCATTCAACAAGTCTTTTGCAAGATATACAGAATGTTTAGTTACAAGTGATGTGTCATACCCAAACCTGATAGGCTTCTTCTTCTCTCTCTGAGATCTTCTCATTGCTTGAGTAGAAGTTTCTGGCTTATCCTCTAGTTGCTTCATCTTCATCTTCCCTTTGGACTTCCAAGCTTTGAACTCTTCAAGGTTTATTGTATCATCATCTGAGCTTGAATCTTCTTGCTGAGTTGGTTCTTCTTTGGTAAGCTTTGGAAAATCTTCCTCCATGTCATAGGGTAGACTCACTTTCCTGCATTCATTCTCATACAATGAGTCATTCTCATCAAATATGACATCTCTGCTTACCTTGAACCCTTTGTTTGTGGGGTTGTAGAATCTGTATCCCTTTTGGTTCAAATCATAACCAATGAAGATACATTTCTCAGCCTTGGGGTCTAGCTTTCCTCTTACTTGTGAGGGAATGTGCACATATGCTACACAACCAAAGATTTTGCAATGATCCAGAGAGGGTCTCTTACCATGCCAAGCTTCATATGGAGTCATGCCATCAAGTGATTTGGATGGCAACCTATTGATGAGATAAGTGGCAGTGGACACACTCTCTGCCCATAGGTAATTTGGCAACTTCTTTTCATTGAGCATAGACCTAGCTGTTTCCACTATAAGTCTATTCCTTCTTTCTGCTACCCCATTTTGTTCAGGTGAGTACCTTGTAGTGATCTCCCTTTTGATGCCTCTTTCCTGCAAGAAGTCTTCAAACTCATTTGAGAAGTACTCTCCTCCACCATCTGATCTTAGCCTCTTCAAGCTTCTACCTGTTTGATTCTCAACAAGTGCAAGATACCTCTTGAAACAATTAAACACTTCATCTTTATGCTTCATAAAGTATAAAATGG
>MU260522.1:170000-185000 GCA_020310875.1 Ceratopteris richardii
AAGTGAGCTGACCATATGAGTATAAATGAGCATGTTGCAAAAGTCTCATATGATCTTTGTGAGAGGGGGGTATCATGCTCCTTAATGGCTAATGCTTAGTGAGCTTGTTTGATTGCCAAACTGTGATAATGCTAATGATCTCTCATCGGAAGCATTTGTAGCGGGTTCCATCCAATGGTATGTCCAAAGGAGATGCATGATGAGTTTGTTGAATATTCTGCTCAAAGAATATAACGTAATTCTCTTTAAAATAGTACTCATAGTCAATTGCTGGCCCTCATCATGCACGGATTCCACAAGTAACGAGAAGACTCTAGTCAAAATCTTCTTAGCAGGACTCTTTCTAGACCATATCACATCTCCCTCTCCTTGAAGATCATAAGTTGAACAAGCCTCACTAACATCAGTGCAAGTCATGTGCTAGTAGCCGAATTGTTATGGACCCCTAAAGTCCCAAAACGTTTGCTGAAAATCCAATGTGGGCACTGTTGGAGAATTCCTCTCCTATGCGCAACGGAAAGTGTAGAAGACCTCAGGATCAAGACTTTTACCTACAACTGAACCTTAGAATGAAAACTGGTATCAGCTGAAGAATACAATGAACTTGTGGCTTTGGTCACTCAAACTAGACATTAATAACTTTCAAATGAGCTATGGAACACTCAATTTGGAGTATTTTTGGTTTGGAAACTCTTTGCCTCAATACAGGCTGCCTGTCCACTCAGTAAGGCTGAAAATTGCTCTTCACTTAAAACTTAATAACTCAAAGAGCATGACGAATTTGATAAAAGTGTTTAAGCTTTCCAACGAATATTTAAACTTTAGAAATGGATACATACATTGAGAGATATGACTCTAGCAATCAGGCTACCTAGAAATGGTGAGCGATTGGACATAGTCTATGAGACTGTAGAAAACGAAATGACTAAAACCAAATGAACTACCTACAAGGGGATTTCAGTGCTTTCTTCCTCTATACTTGAGTGTCCTCCATTGCCTCTTTTGTAGCCAAGTGACCACGAGCTCTCATGATGACTTCGTGAGCTCTTCTCCATAACTCCACTACTTTGAGAAGCCACTCTTCTCATTCGGTTCAGTTTTTGGATTGATTCTCTTTTGATTGATTCTCTTTTGGCCTCCACTACTTTCTAAAGTAAATGCTTCCATTTTTCATTTTTGTATTTGCCTTCTATTTGAAGAAAATCGTTTTTGCGAAATATATACGACGTTGCTTTTTTATTTTTTAACACTCCCCCTCAAGCTCACATGTGAGGTTGCACCCTCAGCCATATCCTGCAAGTTGATTTCATCCTTGAACCTCTTTAACTTAGAAACATCTAAGGACTTCGAAACATGTTTGCAACCTGATCATTAGTTCTAATGAACTTTATATCCACATCCTTGCTCAAAACTTTTTCTTGAACGTAATGATAATGCACTTCTATGTGCTTACTTCGTGAATGAAACATTGGATTGTTTGTCAAGTGGATGCTTGACATGTTATCACCATAAATTGGAATGGCCTTTACCTGCACATCATGATCAGCCAAGAGCTTCTTAATCCACATAGCTTCATAAGTTGCAAAGGCTAATCCTCTATATTCAGCTTTTGTAGATGATAGTGCAAAAGTGGGTTGCTTCTTTGAGCTCAATGTGATAGATTTGCTACCTATCACGAACACATAACTTGAGTGGATCTTCTGTCTTCCTTTGAACCAGTCAAATCAGCATCACTAAAGCCCTTTACCTTTAATTCTTCATCATTTCTGTAAAACAAAGCATGATTGACTATGTGCTTCATATATCTTAGCACTCGTTTGACTGAATTTAAATGTTCACTTGTTGGAGTTTGCATAAATTGAGAAAGTGCTCCAACGATATAACACAAATCTGGTCTTGTGATCGTAGCATAGATCAATGAACCCATAATACTCCTATATGTAGTTACATCATGTAACTTCTCTCCATCATTTGAATATAACTTCACATTTATGTCCATAGGTTAAGTGAGTGGTTTGCATTCACTCATTCTAGATCTAAAAAGAGTATGCAATAGGTACTTTCTTTGCATCAAGTGGATGCCATCTTTCCCATAGACCACCTCAATGCCTAAAAAATATTTCAGTTCATCAAGATCTGAAATTTTAAACTCCTTTCTTTTGATCTCTTTTATTCTTGCAACATTACTTCCTCTTAATGATGAGATCATTAACATATATGCAGATGTATACCTGTTTGTCTTCCTCTTTCTTCATGTAGAGAGAAGGATCTGCACTACTTGGACTATACCCACACCTTGTGAGGTACTCAATCAATCTTTGGTTCCAAGCACGTGGTGCTTGCTTCAACCCATTCAAGGCCTTTTTCAATCTGCAAACAAAATCTGGATGCTTTATATCTTCAAATTTAATCAGTTGACTCATGTATACCTCTTCTTGAAGTTCTCCGTTGAAAAAAGCATTTTTTATGGCCATCTCCTTGCTGCAGTCACTGCAATCAAGGTTCTAATCGTTCCCATCTTTGCAACGGGCTTAAAGTCTCTTCATATTCGATGCCATGAGTCTGCTTCATTCCTTTTGCTACTAGTCTAGCTTTATACCTAGCTAGAGAACCATCAACGTTTCTCTTTATTTTAAACACCTATTTATTTGGAACAATCTTCATACCTTCAGCCTTTGGAACTAACTCCCATGTGTGATTGTCTTTGAGAGCTTTTATCTCTTCTTGCATAGCTTGCTTCCATTTTTTTTGTGTACATGCTTCTTCATATGCATCCGGTTCTTTGTCGTTGACCACCTGTGTCATATATGCAAAATGCTTTGCAATAAAATTATCATAGCTCAGCCTTTGAATTGGATAACTTGCTCTTGAAGACGTCCTTTCATTTTCTTTTGAATATTGCTTCTTCAACCGGTTCAAATTTACCTTTGGTGTAATCATCTCTTCATACTCTTCTTCACTTTCACTTGAATCACTATTTTCGTTAACATTTTCAGTTTCAAATCTTTCATAACCTGATGTTGTGTGATGTAGAAGCCTAGACCTGACATTTAAGTGCTTGTTTGCTTAAATTCTTCTTGGACAACACTTTCATAATCTTCATAATTTTCTTCAAGAATCTTTACTTCCCCTTTGTTTTCAAACCATGGTCTAAGCTCATCAAATACCACATCTCGTGAGACTCGTAGCTCCTTTGTCACCGGATTGTAGCACTTATATCCTTTTTGCTCCGATGAATATCCAATGAAAATACGTTTTTTTGACTTTGGCTCCATCTTTGTCTTTAGTTCTTGAGGAATGTGAACATAACACACACATCCAAAAACTTTGAGATTTGTAAGATCAGGTTTTTTATCGAAATAAACTTCCTTCGGAGTTAAATTATGCAATCGAGCTGTTTTGCACTCATTCATCAAATAAATAGTTGTACGAGCTTCTTCAACCCAATAGTTTAGTGGAACCATCTCGTTGAGTATGCATCTTGCAATTTCTGTGATATGTCTATTTTCCCTTTGAGGAATTCCATTTTGCTGAGGCATGTACCTACATGTAAATTGTCGTTTGATGCTTTTCATAAAAAAAATCTGAAAATTCTTTGGAGAAATATTCTCCTCCTCCATGAGATCTCAAAGTCTTTATGTATCGTCCTATTTCCTTTTCTACCTGTGTTTTAAATCTCTTGAACATAAGGAACACATCTGATTTTTGTTTTATGCGGAACATCCATACTTTTCTTGAATGATCAAAAATAAAAGTGACAAAATATCTATTACAAGCAATCGATGGTTGTTTTGATGGTCCTCATACATCGGTGTGTATCAAGTCGAGAACATTCCTTGCCACATAGTTGCTCTTTTTGAATGGTTGTCGAGTTTGCTTTCTTAGTTTGCATGCTTCACAAAACTCATGCAGTCAAGCATCATTGAATCTTGGAAGACCTCTTACCACTTCATGGTTGCTCATGTCCTTGAGCTTGGGAATGTTTATATGTCCAAACCTTTTGTGTCACAAATCGATTTCAGCAATCCTTTTGTTTCCAAACTGAATATACATCACCTTTCCATGTGGTTGTTGAATGTCTAAAGTGAACATCCTACTTTCTTTCCTTCCTTGAGCAACGGCCTTGAATCCTTCTTTTGGATTTTTTATAAGGAAGCTTTTTTCATTGAAGATAACATGATATCCTTTCTCTACCATTTGTCCTATTAAAATCCAATTCTTTGCAGTAGTTGGAACATGAAGAATATTAATCGATACCTTCTTGTCTCCAAACTTGATTTCTCAAACATGCTGAATTGGGTGTTCAGTTTCTTCACCAGTTTCCACAAATCCTTTTCCTCTTGGAGCTTGTAGATTTGTGAATAAATATCCTTGGCATGTCATATGATTGTTGCAACCTGAATCTATAAATCATTTTTGGTCATCACTTCTCTGACTGTTGTGCTCATGCTTCAAGACAAGCATGGTTTGCTTGTCTCTTTCACTTGATGTACTCGCATAGTTATTTTGGCTCCTTTGGTTGCCTCCATTCAACTTTCCATTCTTTTGCCAACAATCATTTGCATAATGTTCTATTTTATTACAATGATAACATGTTATACCTTTATGAGGATTGTATGTGTTGGAGAAGATGGTGGATAGTCTTCAGAGATAAAGTGGTGTTGTTAAAACCTGCCTCACACAAACCAAGAACAAGTGATGGAGAGTGTAGTGGGCCTCTTTAGCTTGCTAATGATCACAAATAATCACCTATGTTCTTTGGAACATGATCCACTAATCAATGAATCAAAACAGATGAGTAGGAAATTAATCCATCATAGACTTTCTATTTTAGTCTCTACACCTGTTCAGTATAATGAACAGTGTTATGAGCCTGGTATCAATTAGCCTAATTCCTTTTGATGGTGTCTAATTAACTTAGACAACTACCAATCATGAGTGATTTCAATAAAAAAGATGAACTACACGCTGCGTATGATGTTTAACAAATCATAGGACTTTCTTGACATTTTTGGGATGCATCAGTCAAAAGACCAGAGAGTAATGAAGTGAATATATCTCATGATTCAGAGAAGCAATAACCATGAAACTTTGTAGCTATAAACAAGATAGTATACTGAATCTATGATGTTTTAAATCACGACAAATGATCAATCATACACTGAGAACAAACTCTGAGAAGATCACTGTACTAATGTAGTCATAGCAGAGAAGTGAAGTAGAGATATAATCAAAATGTATGTATTAGATCACATAGAAAATCTATCGCACAATGTGAGGGTAGTGATTGAGCTATGGAGTGAGCTCTCAAATCACATAGGATCCCTTTGTATTGCTCTCCAAAAGTCGAGGCTTTCATGCGAGTCTTTTGATCCACCTTTATAGTTGAGTTTGGAGCCAATCTTGAATTTAAATTCAAAGGCTCACCTAAAAGTAAATCCTGAACTATAGGATATATTCTCTCATCACTCATCTACCAAATAACTCTAGATTTGATGCTTCCTAACTCCACGTGGAAGTAAGGTACTTTTACAAAGGTAAAAGGTAATAGATTTTACAAGGGATTGATCATATATGATTCCATGAGATATATGCTAATCATTCAAGTATGTGGGCTTGGATTCCTTTGCACCAACAACTATCCCTCAAGCATAACATGCTTGGTCTTTTATTCCTTCTTGATTTCCTGCAAACCAATCATCAATTTGAACCTGTTCATCTTAGTTCCATCTAATGACTTTGTGAGTATATCTACATATTGCAATTGAGTTGATACATAGGACAATTGAATGTCCTTGCTAAGCAATTTCTCCCTTATATAATGATAGTGCACTTCAGTGTGCTTAGCCCTTGCATGATATACAAGATTAGCAGCCAAATGAAGTGAGCTAGTACTGTCTCCAAAAATCATTGGAGTGTAAGAATGTAGTCCCAAATCTATGTAGAGTTGCGTGAGCCACATAGCCTCTCGTGTTGCATTTGCTAAACCCCTATATTCTGCCTGTGTAGATGACAAAGCTATAGTTGGTTGCTTTTTAGATGACCATGATATTAGCTTTGAACTTGCAAAAGACAAGTAGCTTGAGGTGATCCTCCTATCATCCTTGGAGTCGGCCCAATCTTAATCAGAATACATCTTTATGTCCAAGTCAGAAGTAAATGGGTAAAACAGCCCTTCATTTATGGTACCCTTTAGATACTTTAATACCCTCTTGGAAGCTTTTGTGTGAGGCTTCTTTGCATGCATAAATTGGCTTAATGTACTTAACTTCATAAGCAATGTCTACTCTTGTTAGGGTTGCTTAGTTGAGACTCCCAACAAGTTTTTGGTAACCTGCAAATCCTCAAGAAGTTCTCCTTCATGAGAACTAAGCTTCTAATTGAGTTCCATGGGTGTACCTGTAATTTTGGTGTTTTCCATATTGAATTTTCTCAATATATCATGAATATACTTTCTCTGAGTAATGAATACACCAGAATCTATATACATAAGTTCTAAGCCAAGAAAGTATGTTAACAAACCAAGATCACTGATTTTAAACTCTTCCATTAGTTTAGCTTTAACCTGCTTGATGCCATTATCATCATTCCTTGTAATGATAATGTCATCCACATAGACACATAAGTAAATGACTTCTGAGTTTGTCTTCTTTATGAATAAAGAAGAGTCTGCTTTGCTAGTAAAAAATCTTTGATCGTGCAAATAAGTAACAAGCCTATGGTTCCAAGCTCTAGGAGCTTGATTTAGGCCACAGAGTGCTTTCCTTAGCTTGCATACAAAACCTGGTTTATCTTTATCTTCATACCGTGGTGGTTGGGCCATATACACTTCTTGTGAGATCCATCCATTTAGGAATGCATTCTTAACATCTAACTGATATAAGTTTCAATTTTTGGAAGCAACAACACTTACCGAAACTCTAATGGTTGGCATCTTAGCCATAGGTGAAAAAGTTTCTTCATAGTCCACTCCATGGGTTCGAGCAAACCCCTCTGCCACTAACCTTGCCTTGTACCTAGTTATAGAACCATCTGAATTTTTCTTGATTTTATATATTCACCTGGATCCTATTACCTTCATGCTTGGCTTCTTGGGCACCAATTCCAAAGTATTGTTTACCTGAAGTGCTTCAACTTCTTCCTGAATGGCTTCTCTCCATTCTTTCTTTGCATTGGCTGCTTCAAAGGAAGAAGGTTCTTTTGTCATAGAGTCTTTAGTGATGTACACAGAATGCTTGGTGACTAGTGATGTGTCATAGCCATACCTTATTGGTTTTTTACTCTCCCTTTGAGACCTTCTGAGTGCTTGGTTGGAGGACTCTGGAGTATCTTCCAATTGCTTGAACTTGGTCTTACCCCTTGACTTCCAAGCCTTGAAGTCAATCTGCTCTTCATCCTCTGAATTGACATCTTCTGAAACTTGTTGATCTTCTTGAGTGAGAGTTGGAAAGTCACTTTCCAAATCATAAGGTAACTTGATCTTCTTGCAATCATCTTCAAACCATGAATTATTTTCATCAAATACTACATCCCTACTAACTAGAAATCCTTTGTTAGTGGGGTTGTATAGCCTATATCCCTTCTGGTTTTGGTCATAGCCAATGAATATACACTTTTCAACTTTAGGATCAAGCTTCCCTCTAATTTGTGAGGGTATATGTGCATAAGCAATGCACCCAAAGATTTTGCAATGATCCAATGAGGGTCTCTTGCCATTCCATCCCTCATAGGATGTCATTCCATCCAAGGATTTGGATGGGAGCCTGTTACCCAAGTATGTGGCTATGGAAACAGCCTCTGCCTATAGGTAATCTGGTAGTTTCTTCTCATTCAACATTGATCTTGCAGCCTCTACTATCAATCTGTTCCTGCTTTCTGCTACTTCATTTAGTTCAGGAGTATATCTTGTTTAGTTCAGGAGTATATCTTGTTGTGACCTCTCTCTTTATACTTTGTACTGTAAGAATGAATCAAATTCATGTGAAAAATACTCACCACCTCCATCAGATCTGAGCCTCTTCAAGCTTCTACCTGTTTGGTTCTCAACCAATGCCAAATACTTTTTGAAACATATAAATACTTCATCCTTATGCTTCATTAAGTAAAGAATTGTCCATCTACTGTAACCATCTATAAATGAAACATAGTACCATGAACCTGAGATTGATGGCTCTCTGTTAGGACCCCACACATCAATGTGCATAAGCTCCAAGTAGTCTTCATACATGTACCCCTTTCTCTTGAATGGTTTCCAGTGAGCTTTGCCAAATTGGCATGCTCCACATTTGTATATCATGTGTTGCTTCGACACATTTGTGATGCCAAGCACACTCTGATCCTTCCATATTTGCTTTAGTGTTCTTTCTCCTATATGACGTAGCCTTTTATGCCATATCTCTAGTTTAGATAGGGTTTGATCTTTGTAATTGAAGAGTGCAATGTTTCTGGTGTCTTCAATCTCAAATGTAAAGAGTCTATCAGATTTCTCACCTTTTGCAATCTTCTTGAAGCCTTGTTGAGGGTCTTCCACATATGCTCCATGTCTTGTGAATATGACTTGTAAGCCTTTCTCAACAATCTGTCCAACAGTGATTAGGTTTTTTTGTTATAGTTGGCACATACAAAACCTTACTTAAGAGGTTCATGTTACCATCAGAAGCCTTGACATTTCCAATTTTTCCAACAGAGTATCTAGTGTCATCACCTGTCTATACTTCATGCTTCCCTTTGGGTTCTTCAAGGTCAGATAGCAATGCTACATTTCCAGCCACATGATTGGAACAACCAGAATCAATATAGAAAAGATGCTCATCATCTTTACCTTGCTTGGATGTCATGTTCATGATGAGTAGAGAATCCTCTTGGTCTTTTGTGTAGTTGTTATAATCTCTTCTTCCTCTGAAACCTCCTTGATAATTGTTGTTGTTGTAGCCTTGGTTGTAGTTGTGATTGTATTTGTTTTCTCCATTGTTGAACTTGCCTTTGGATTTTCCATAGCTCCCTCTGTGGAAGCGTCTTCCCCTTTGATTCCTTGTGTTCTTGAAGCATTCTTATGTGGTGTGGTTGGTTAGACCATAGATGTTGCAAGATGGAGTGTTGTAGCATCTCCTCCTGCTTTGCTTTCCTCCTCTGCCCCTTCCTCTAGTACCTCTTCCTCTACCTGTGAAGTTCACTTGAGAGGTATTAGCCTCTTCTTCATTCTTTTTGCTTTTACTTTTATCTTTACTTTTATTTCTATCTGTATAAAGGGCAGAAGATTGGTTATCTCTAGAGTTGTCACCATTCTTGTTGAGCTTTGTCTCATGGGTGAAGAGTTTCCCCATCAAGGTGTTGAGGTCAGGTATATGCATATCCATGTAAAGGTCCATTGCTGTGGTGAAGGACTCCCACTTATCATCAGCTTTGATGCCATTTATGATCTGCCTTACTATGTGTTCTTCTTTTATCTCCTCTCCAATGCTTGCAAGCTGATCAGCCACATCCTTCATCTTGGTCACATAATTGGATACACTTTGTTTTTGGTTGCTTTTTTAGGGTTGTAAACTCCATCCATAGCTGGTTCTTCCTACCTCTTGTATTTGATGAGAAGTATGATGAAAGTACTTCCCAAGTTTCTTGGGAGGTCTTGCAATTCGTAATGTGAGGTAATAAGAAATCAGATTGAGTTTAGTAGATAAGATGGGGCAAGAGCATCCTTTGCACACCATGTGGTCAGCCTTTCTTATTCTTCCCTTGTGGGTTGATGTTTGCTCCTAAATGTTGGCATCTCTACATCTCCTGAGATGTATCCATATATACTTCTTCCTTGGAGGTAGGCTTGCATCCCTAGTGACCATGCTGGGTAGTTACCAATTTATCAATGAATGATGGAAATCCATCTCCCATCTTGGTTGTTGTTGCTCTGATGCCACTGTTGGAGGAGATGGTGGATAGTCTTTAGAGATGAAGTGGTGTTGCTAAAACCTACTTCACACCAGCCCAGAACAAGTGATGGAGAGTGTAGTCTTCCTCTTTAGCTTGCTAATGATCATAAATAATCACCTATCTTCTTTGGAACATGATCCATTAATCAATGGATCAAAACAGACGAGTAGGAAATTAATCCAAAGTCATAGACTTGCTATTTTAGTCTCTATACCTGTTGAGTACAATGAACAGTGCTATGAGCCTGGTAGCAATTAGCCTAATTCCTTTTGATGGTGTCTAATTAACTTAGACAACTACCAATCATGAGTGATTTCAAGAAAAAAGATGAACTAAACGTTGAGTATGATGTTTAGCAAATTATAGGACTTGCCCAACATTTTCGGGAGGCATCAGTCAACACACCAAAGAGTAATGAAGTGAATATATCTCACGATTTAGAGAAGCAATAACCATGAAACTTTGTAGCTATAAACTAGATAGTATACTGAATCTATGATGTTTTAAATCACGACAAATGATCAATTATACACTGAGAACAAGCTCTGAGAAGATCACTGTATTGATGTAGTCATAACAGAGAAATGAAGTAGAGATATAATCAAAATGTATGTATTAGATCACATAGAAATACAATGTCATTGGCAATAATCTATTGCACAATGTGAAGATAGTGATTGAGCTATGGAGTGAGCTCTCAAATCACATAGGATCCCTCTGTATTGCTCTCCAAAAGTCGGGGCTTTCACTCGAGTCTTTTGATCCACATTTATAGTTGAGTTTGGAGCCAATCTTGAATTCAAATTGAAATGTTCACCCAAAAGTAAATCCTAAACTATAGGATATACTCTCTCATCAATCATCTACCAAATAACTCGAGATTTGATGCTTCCTAACTCCACATGGAAGTAAGGTACTTTTACAAAGGTAAAAGGTAATAAATTTTACAAGGGATTGATCATATATGCCTCCAAGAGATATATGCTAATCATCCAAGTATCTTTGCTTGGATCATAGTTGCAATGCAATGCGTTGTGTAGCGTTTGCAACGTTCGCAATGAAAGGGCGTTACATTGCGACGTACGCAACGTGTTGCATTGCAAACAAATTTTTTTGCCATCCCCAGTGAGCCCGTTTCACATGCTTTCCACTACAGAGTCTAGAGCTTTCCCCTGTGCATGCATCCGAATCCTCAGTCGAGAAAGAAAGAGAGAGAGAGAGAGAGAGAGAGAGAGAGAGAGAGAGAGAGAGAGAGAGAGAGAGAGAGAGAGAGAGAGAGAGAGAGAGAGAGAGAGAGAGAGAGAGAGAGAGAGAGAGAGAGAGAGAGAGAGAGAGAGAGAGAGAGAGAGAGAGAGAAAGAAAGAAAGAAAGAAAGAAAGAAAGACTTTTTAACGTCTATTAGAGGCCAAAATCGGCCTATGAGACAAAACATATACATCAGTATGATCCAAACCACTGTGATCCAAAACGAAAATAAAGTGTGAGTACTGCAAACGGGTATAAAAGGAGGGATAGTAGCTGGCATCAAGGGTGTGGGGTGCTATGGGTATGCACTCTATATGCTCAATGGGTGAGATACAAATATGATATGCATAGGGAGGGGAGGCTCGATGGTATCACAACCCCCTAAATGCCTGGAGTGGGTGTAGGATATAATGCATCGGTGGGTAAGGCATCATGGCGATCCTCAAAATGCTCTGGGTGTCCAAATCGATAGGGGTGCGCTGCTGACGTCTCTGTATCTCCATGTCATGGCGTGCGTGAATCGCCTGAGAGAGAGAGAGAGAGAGAGAGAGAGAGAGAGAGAGAGAGAGAGAGAGAGAGAGAGAGAGAGAGAGAGAGAGAGAGAGAGAGAGAGAGAGAGAGAGAGAGAGAGAGAGAGAGAGAGAGAGAGAGAGAGAGAGAGAGAGAGAGAGAGTCTCACCATGCCTAAACCAAAGCGAAATTGTTGGAAGTATGTGTCAGCATGCAAACAACCTATGCCAGTTGACATCAAGGATGAGCTCCTAGAGTGGGTAGCTTAGAGGGAAGCCAAAAAGTATCCACAGAGCTCTTAGCCCACCTCCACCTCTATCATCTCCTGTGATCCTCATCCACATGATGCTCGAGCACATCAAGGTCATAGGGGATCCACTAGTGGAGGGAGTGATGAGCATGGACATGACACCATCCACCTTGAGGATGGAAGTTAGCTACCGACGAAGGAAGCCCAAGGATCACTTTCTTCGGGACCTGTACGTGCGGGCTTTAAGAGGCAACGGGAGCTTGAGGCCAAACAAGGTATAATGAAGCTATTCATATAGTGTGGCCTCTCTTTTAATGTTGCACGGACGCCCGCATGGAAGGAAGCCATGGAGTTAGTGAGCACATTGGGATATCAATGGAGCGATCCTTCATATGAGGAGTTGAGGACTAGTGAGCTATGCAAAACAAAGGATATAGTGGAGAAGAAGATAGAGCCCATGATGGACACATGGGAGAAGTATGGATGCACTATTATGTGCGATGGATGGACAGACATCAGAAAAAGGAATGTGTATAACATAATAGTGCATTGTTGCAAAGGCACTATGTTCCTTCGCGCCATTGATGCATCAAAAGCTGGACTTACAATGATAGGTATGTATAGCTGAAATTTCAAGTTTTAATTTTAAGATATGCATTTGAATTTTGCATATGCTATCAGCTATATATATGTATTATCTATGTACATGGCACATGCACATTGCATGTATATTATATTGTTGCTTGTATATACTATATAGTATGCAATGTGCATCATGCATCATGCATGTGCCATGTGCATTGTGCTATCATCCATGGAGCATGTGTGGGAGCTGCATGTTGCATGTAAAGTGACAAGTCTTTTCATATATGCCATATTGTTGATTTGGTGTAATCTTTGTCTCACAGGTGAGTTTATATATGGTCATATCTGCCAGGCTATGTTGGATGTTGGTCAAAAGAATGTTGTGCAGGTTATTACCGACAATGGAAGTAACTCTGTTGCCATTGGTAGATTGTTAGAGGCAGAGTTTCCCTCCATTGTGTGGGACCCGTGTGCTACACATTATACATAGCATTGATCTTTTGATAGAGGATCTTGGAAAGATCCCTTGGATTCATTCTATTTTTTCCGCCTTCCATAAGGTGGTCTCTTTGTTCACAAAGATGGTCTCTATTTTTTCCACCTGCCATAAGGTGGTCTCTTTGTTCACAAAGATACCAAAACTATTAGCTATTTTCAGATCATACAGTGAGTTGGATATCCTGAAGCCTGCGGAGACCAGATTTGCTTACATGTGCATAGTGATGGAGAGTCTACTTCAGGTGCGGCACGCTTTGATGCAGACAGTTGTGTCTACAGAGTGGACTGCTTGGGATAGACACACTACCCCCAGAGTAGATTTTGTGCGAATTATATGCTTGTCACATTCATTTTGGAGGGATGTAGAGGCACTTGTGAGTGCCATACATCCATTATATTCTGTTCTTCACATCGTTGATATGGAGGGGAGTACATTGGGACTCCTCTATGAGTTCATGGATCGAGTTGGCCAGTCCCTTTCACGTTGCCCACATTTGACATTGGATAGGTATTTATTAAGTCATTACTTGTTACTTTAAAGTTTGAATTTTTGACGCTTAAAGCTCTTATTATCTTAAACATTAGTCTCTAAAATTTTATAATTTCTTTGTTCATAGGGTTGAAAAGCTTAAGGCTATGATGAGGGATCGATGGGATTGATTTCATCGCCCGAACCATGGGATGGCACACTTACTGCATCCCTTATGGAGATCTCAATAGGCCATCGTGGATGAGGAGCTCTTGAGTGCATGTAACACATATGTATATAGACTTTACCGAGCTGACGTAGAGTTTCGACTTCAGTTGGAGAGACATCTCTTGGTATTCCAAAATGGTGGTGGTCATTTTGGAAAGGATATGGCTTGTTTGAGATCAACTCAGTTGCGGCCAATATCATGGTGGGAGATGTACGATGCTAGTGCTCCTCAGTTGGTAAGTACTAAGTCAAAAGTCTTTAGTGTATTGTGTGTCATGTGCTAAATATGTATTATGATTTATGTACTAATTATTTTTTGAATTATGTTCTAATGCAGAGAGAGTTAGCTATTCGTATCCTTCCACAGGACTTCAACGTAAGTCCTTGTGAAAGGAATTGGAGCACATGGGCCTCTTCCATACAAAGAAGAGAAACAGACTATCTACAGCAGAGTTGGAGCGGCTAGTTATTGCCACTGCAACTTACGCCTCTTGGAGAGAAGCGGCCATACAGGAGATGTGAGGGAGGTCAACGTGGATATAGTAGATATAGAGAAAGTGAGAGATATTCAAGATTTTCCTCCAGAAGATTTGGACTTATATACTACGTTGTACCATGAGTTGATCTTACCTCAGCATGATACCAAATCATGTCGCATAAGCAGAGGACCTAGCGGTAGTGGTGGCGCATCCACTAGCGGGAGACCACATACCACTACTACTAGGGAGGGCGAGGATGATGATGAAGATCATGATGATGACGATGATGAGAGTGATGATTTGTCATCGGACACCATGGCAGAGTGATAGAGTTTGATTATTGACATTTGAGACTTTGATATTTCACATTTGACATTTGATATTTCATCATTCATGATATGTATTTACTATTGTGATGACAGTGGAGTCTCGACTCTCGACACTTATCACGACTCACTTGTGACTTTATATTTATCATTTGCCACTTATGATTTATGCCATGAGTCATGACTCATATGATTTATCATTTGTCATAGTGATTCTCTATGTTTTTATTTTGATGTATCAAAGATCATTTATGTTATGAATCATGATGTTTATTGTAATTTGTTAAAAGTTAGAAACTAGAAAGTTAGGTGTTAAATGTTATGATATGATATTATGTTGTTAGAATCTAGATGATGATGTTATGATTATTGATGTTAAATCTTGATTCTTATAATTTATAATGTATCATGATTCATGATTTATGATCATGTGATATGAATGATGTAATGAGTGACCACTAACCAGTCATCGGTCCGAAGTCGTGA
>MU260523.1:0-5000 GCA_020310875.1 Ceratopteris richardii
TCCATAGCTAATCTATCTATGGCTAGAATTTGAGAGATTAATTTCAATCAGGTTGTGAGAATTTTGCTTAGGAACATTCATATGTGAAGATGTTCTGAGAGTCGAGAAATCTGGCGCACATTTCATCTTCAAAGAAATGGCCAGTGCTCAGTCCACAGTGTAAAGTTTTACACAAATGAGGGCTTAAAATCTAAGTTGGAAGGTAAGCCATCTATGGCTAGAAGATCTTGATGAAACGGGTTCAGAGTTGGGAGAACCAGTGCTAAGAAGTTGCAGGTGTCAAAGTCGCCATTGCAGAGAAGCGCTTTCAGACATAGGTAAAGTGTTTCACACATTTCTCAGTGTGTACTTAATCTTTTTAAGAGATTTAACTTGGCAAAGTTGCGCAACCTCAAGGCGAAGTGTTGTGCAAAGTTTTATCAAAAACTTTACAGAATTGATTAGTCAATGAGTGACTAATCTGCAGCAGACTTTTCTGAGAAGTTGATTTTTCAGAACTTTCAATATTTCTGATAATTTGGTGGATGATCTCTAAGTTTGGTGGAGTCTAAGGTTAACCTTGATATAGAGGAGATCTAACTTCAAGGTTAACTTGTTCTTTTGGAGATTAACACTCTCCATCAGTGGTATCAGAGCAGGTTGTGTCAAAATTGAAGTGAAGAAGACTCCGACTATTGCAGAAATACAAAACTTTACATTTTGAAGGTGCAGAAGGGTAAAGGTTGAAGAAAGATCAAAGGAAGACATACAAAGAGCATCAAAAGGATCAGAAGGAGCAACATTCGAAGTAAAGGTACATTTATTATCTGTAAAGGTTAAAGATTTGAAGCTACAGGTGAAGTAAAGATGGGAGATAGTCTCCAAATTGAAAAATTAGATAGAGAGAACTATCCTGCTTGGTCTATGAGGATGGAAGCTCACCTTATGAGCAAAGATCTGATAGGATACATCACAGGAGATGAAGAAAAGCCAGAATTCAGAGATCCTAGTGTTCCAACTAGGGAGGAGCTTGCAGATTTGAAGAATTGGATGAAGAAGGATGCTCAAGCAAGAAGCATCATCTACATGGCAGTCAATGACTATTTGCTTCCTCACATTAGAGGACTTGAAAGTGCTTGTGACATTTGGAATGCTTTGGAAGAGCATTTCCAAAATACAACTAAATCAAGGAAGGCTTCACTATGGGCAGAATTTACTACCTTCAAGAAGAAGGCCTCACAATCAATTTCTGATTATGTGACAAAGATGAAGGACATTGCAGATTCTTTAGGTGCAGTTGATGAAGATATTGAAGAAGACAAATTGGTAAGACAAATACTCACAGGGCTAAGAGGAGATGAGAAATGGAAGCCTTTCATTTTATCTACAGAACTTTCATTAGATCACTTTACTCCTGATTTGAATCAATTGTTAGGTCATATGCTAACTTTTGAGAATGATATCAAAGGAGATGTTGATAAGAGTGCAGGTCATGCAATGTATTCTAAAGACAAGAAGAAAGCCAACAAAGGGAAGCAACAATCAAGTGAAGAAGAAGGTACTTCAAACCAAGCAAACTTCATAAGAGGAAGAGGAAATGGCAGAAGTAGAGGAAGAGGCAGAAACAACAAAGAGAATGCAAGAGCTTGTTGGATATGTGGTAAGACCAATCATCTATCTCATGATTGTTGGCATAATAATCAAAACAATGGTAATTATCAGAACTTTAATCAAAGAGCAAGAGGTGGTAGATTTCAGAGAGGAAATTTCAGAGGTAGAGGTGGTAGGAATTCTTTTGGAAGAGGTGGTGGAAGAAACTTCCAAAGTCAATCCTATAATAACACCTACTACAACTATGCATCAGATCAAAAGGAGGACTCAACTCTCATTATGAATACATGTGAAACCTCACATGAGGACATGAGAGTGTTCTATATTGATTCAGGATGTAGTAATCATTTAAGTGGAAACATTGCTTTGATGACTGACCTAGATCATAATGCAATTAATCATACAGTGCAGACAGGTGATAATACAAAGCATAAGGTAAAGTCAATTGGTTCAGTCAAAGCTAAGGATGGGAGCACTCTTCTGAGTAAGGTACTTTATGTTCCCACAATTCCAAAGAATTTGATCAGTGTAGGTCAAATTGTGGAAAAAGGATATGAGGTAAGGTTCACAAATGATGGAGTTTATGTGGAAGACCCTAGTCAAGGGTATAAACAAGTTATTGCAGGAAAGAAAGAAGGAAGGCTTTTCACATTGAAGGTACAAGGAAATGTTGGACATGCTATGTTCACATATGGAGAGCAGAAGGTGTCAGAATTGGATCTTTGGCACAAAAGACTTGGACACTTTAATGAAAGAGGTATCAAAGAAATGATTAACAATGATTCAGTGCTTGGAATGCCTAACATTGCAGGTCAACACATGACATACAGATGTGAGGCATGTCAATTAGGTAAGGCTCATAAGCAATCCTATTCCAAGCATGGGTTTATGTATTCAGAAAGACTTGAATTGGTGCATACAGATGTGTGGGGTCCTTCAAAGGACTTTAGTATAAATGGTTCAAGATATTATGTCATATATGTTGATGATGCTACCAGGTGGATCACAATTTATGTGATTAAGGAAAAGTCAGAAGTGTTTAATACATTTAAACACTATCATGCATATGCAGAAAGGATTACAGGTCAAAAATTGAAGAGACTAAGGTCAGATGGAGGGGGAGAGTATTTTTCAAATGAGTTCAATGATTATTTGTGGAATGCAGGTATAAAGAGAGAAGTTACTTGCAGATACTCTCCTCAACAAAATGGGGTAGCAGAAAGAAGAAATAGGACCCTTGTTGAGTTTGCAAGGTCCATGATGAAAGAGAAGAATTGCCCAAATTATTTGTGGGCTGAGGCTGTTAATACAGCTACATATTTGGTTAATAGATTGCCTTGTAAACCTTTGCAGGGTATGACACCATATGAAGCTTGGTGGGGTAAGAAACCTACCTTGGATCATTGCAGAATATTTGGATGCTTGGCATATGCATATGTGCCATCTCAATTGAGGCATAAGTTGGAGCCTAAGGCAGAGAAGTATGTATTCATTGGTTATGATGATAAGCAAATGGGATACAGGTTGTGGAGTCCATCCACAAAGCAATTTATTGTATCCAAGGATGTTACATTTGATGAGCAAGGTACTTGGTATGCAGGTAAATATAATGTACATGCAGATGATGAAGAAGTAGTGGAACAAAGGAAAGGTAAAGCAAAGATTCAGTTACTTGATGAAAGTGAGAGTAATGAAGTGCAGGTTGAAGTTGAAGAGAGGCCAAGGTTTGATCCAGAATGTGATGAACCAGAAAGTTCAAGAAGTGCAGAAGTTAGGAGATCATCTAGGCACAGATGGCAACCTACAAGGTATAGCTATGACACTTCATTCTTGACTACTAAAGATTATGCTTATTTGGTAAAAGCAGATGAAGACCCTTCTACATATGAAGAAGCCAAAGGGAAGAAGAATTGGGAAGATGCTATGCAAGAGGAGTATAATGCATTGATAGAGAATCAAACATGGGATTTGGTTCCTAAACCTAATAGCCAGAAAATCATTGGTTGTAAGTGGGTTTACAAAACAAAGAGATTTGCAGATGGAAGTGTGTCTAGGTACAAAGCTAGACTTGTTGTGAAAGGATATGCACAGACATATGGAGTGGACTATGATGAGACCTATAGTCCTGTGGCAAAGATGACAACCATCAGGACACTCATAGCAATTGCTGCTTGTAAAGGTTGGAAGTTGTCTCAATTAGATGTTAAAAATGCTTTCTTGAATGGTTACATTTCAGATGAAGTCTACATGGAGCAACCAGATGGGTTCAAAGATCAAGTGAGTCCAAATTATGTGTGTAAGCTCAAGAGAGCTTTGTATGGGTTGAAGCAAGCCCCAAGGGCTTGGAATTATAGACTTGTAAAATTCTTGAATGATCTTGGATTTCAAGCATCAAAGGCAGATAGTAGCTTGTTAGTCAAAGCAAGTGAAAATGGATTTATCTATGTGTGTATTTATGTTGATGACATAATACTTACAGGAACAGATGATAAGGGGATACAAATGATCAAAAAGCAGATGGAGAAAGAGTTCAAAATCAGTGATTTGGGGAACCTATCATTCTTCTTGGGAATGGAGATCTCTTATACTCAACATGGAGTATATGTGACCCAAGAAAGGTATCTTAAAAATTTGCTAACCAAATTTAAAATGGAAGATTGCAGGATTGCACCTACACCTTTGGAAGTGAACCATAAATTGTCTAGGTTTGGAGGAGAAGAGTTCAGAGATATGAAACTCTATCAAAGTTTGGTTGGTAGCTTGATTTATGCTACATTGACAAGGCCTGACTTGTCATATGCAGTTGGTGTGCTTTCACAATTCATGCATTGTCCTAGAAAGGAACATTGGATTGCAGGACAAAGAGTACTTAGGTACATCAAGGGTACACTCAAGGAAGGGTTGTACTATGGGTTTACTTCAGATACAAGAATCAAGATATATAGTGATGCAGATTGGGCAGGTAATGTGGATGATAGAAGATCAACACATGGATACTTGTGCTATGTAGGAGACAAACTGATTTCATGGTGTTCCAAGAAGCAACATACAGTTGCTTTGTCATCTACAGAAGCAGAATATAAAGGTATGGTGGAAGCTGCAAAAGAGGTAATATGGCTAAAGACACTTTTGAAAGTTTTTGATGTGATTCAGAGTACTCCTATTATTTGTGGAGACAATATGAGTTCATTATACTTGGCAGCTAATCCTGTATTTCATGCTAGAACTAAGCATATTGAAATACAATATCATTTTCTGAGAGAGAAGGTCATTGAGAAGGAAATTGAAGTCATACACACCCCTACAAAAGATCAACTTGCAGATATGATGACTAAAAGTTTGGATGGACCTAAGTTGCAGAGGTTTAAAGATATGGCAGGAATAAAGAAGATGCAGGTAATCACAATTGA
>MU260523.1:17500-20000 GCA_020310875.1 Ceratopteris richardii
AAGAATTTGATGAGTGTTGGTCAGATTGTGGAGAAAGGTTTGCAGGTCAGATTCACACAACATGGAGCATATGTGGAGGATCCAAAACAAGGTTTCAGAAGAATAGCCAAAGGGGAGAAATCAGGTAGACTATTTACATTTGAGCTAGAAGATACAAAAAACATTGCTTTGTATAATTACAAGGATCAGACACTTTCAGAGTTAGAGATATGGCATAAAAGATTAGGGCACATAGGTGAAAGGACTCTAAAGCAAATGTGCAGGGATCAATGTGTGCTTGGGATACCTAATGTATCCAAGCAACACATGATTTACAAATGTGGATCATGTCAATTTGGTAAGTCTCACAGATTACCCTACTCAAGGAAAGGTTTCATGCATGAAGACTACCTAGACTTGGTACATACAGATGTTTGGGGACCTAGCAAGGACCCTTCCATTTCTGGTTCAAGGTATTATGTGTCCTTCATTGATGACTATAGCAGGTGGACCATTTTATATTTTATGAAGCATAAAGATGAAGTGTTTAATTGTTTTAAGAGGTATCTTGCACTTGTTGAGAATCAAACAGGTAGAAGCTTGAAGAGGCTAAGGTCAGATGGTGGAGGAGAATACTTCTCCAATGAGTTTGAAGATTTCTTGCAGGAAAGAGGCATCAAGAGGGAGATCACTACAAGGTACTCACCTGAACAAAATGGGGTAGCAGAAAGAAGGAATAGACTTATAGTGGAAACAGCTAGGTCTATGCTCAATGAAAAAAGGTTGCCAAATTACCTATGGGCAGAGAGTGTATCCACTGCCACTTATCTCATCAATAGGTTGTCATCCAAATCACTTGATGGCATGACACCATATGAAGCATGGCATGGTAAGAGACCCTCTCTGGATCATTGCAAAATCTTTGGGTGTGTTGCATATGTGCATATTCCCTCACAGGTAAGAGGAAAGCTAGATCCTAAGGCTGAAAAATGTATCTTCATTGGTTATGATTTGAACCAAAAAGGGTACAGATTCTACAACCCCACAAACAAAGGGTTCAAGGTAAGCAGAGATGTCATATTTGATGAAAATGATTCTTGGTATGAGAATGAATGCAGGAAAGTAAGTCTACCCTATGACATGGAAGAAGATTTTCCAAAACTTACCAAGGAAGAGCCAACTCATCAAGAAGACTCAAGCTCAGAT
This sequence comes from Ceratopteris richardii, assembly GCA_020310875.1. Lineage (NCBI taxonomy): Eukaryota > Viridiplantae > Streptophyta > Polypodiopsida > Polypodiales > Pteridaceae > Ceratopteris > Ceratopteris richardii. The sequence continues at coordinate 18,686 of MU260523.1, forward strand.
GATGATACCATAAACCTTGAAGAGTTCAAGGCTTGGAAATCCAAAGGAAAGATGAAGATGAAGCAATTGGAGGATAAGGCAGAAACTTCTACTCGAGCAATGAGAAGATCTCAGAGAGAGAAGAAGAAGCCTATCAGATTTGGGTATGACACATCACTTGTAACTAAACATTCTGTATATCTTGCAAAAGACTTGTTGAATGAAGAACCAGGTACCTATGAAGAAGCAATTACAAAGCCAGAATGGAGAGAAGCCATGGATGAGGAGATAGAAGCTCTCAAGGAAAGTGACACTTGGGACTTGGTACCCAAGAAGGATTCTATGAAGGTAATAGGATCCAGATGGATCTACAAATTAAAGAAGAATTCAGATGGAACAATAAACAGGTACAAAGCTAGGTTGGTAGCCAAGGGTTTTGCACAAACTCAAGGCATTGATTATGAGGAGACATTTTCTCCTGTGGCCAAGATGCCAACTATCAGAGTTTTGGTGAGTGTAGCTGCATCCAAGAATTGGAACATGTACCAATTGGATGTGAAGAATGCATTCTTGAATGGATGGATATCTGAAGAAGTCTACATGTCACAACCACCTGGCTATGAAGATCCAAAAAAGGTACATTATGTTTGTAAATTGAAGAAGGCTCTGTATGGTTTGAAGCAGGCACCTAGAGCATGGAATTACAGATTGACCACCTACCTTCTAGACCAAGGATTTGTGATGAGCAAAGCAGACACTTCTCTATTCATAAAAAGAAGTAGTACAGAGGTAATCTACTTATGTGTTTATGTTGATGACATCATCATTACAGGTAATGATGTCAATGGGATTAGACACATCAAAGGACAGATGATGAAAGAATTCAAGATTAGTGATCTTGGATTACTAAAATATTTCCTAGGTCTTGAATTGATCTACACAAATTCAGGTATCTACATCACTCAAAAGAAGTATGTACAGGATATGGTCAAGAAGTTTGGTTTGCAAGATGCTAAGGTATCTACTACTCCAATGGAGGTTAACCAAAAGCTAAGTGCTCATGAAGGAGAAGAAATCAAAGACATTACAGGATACCAAAGTATGGTAGGTACTTTGAACTATGCTACCTTGACAAGAATTGACATAGCATATGGAGTAAGTGTGCTTAGTCAATTCATGCACAAACCAAGGGTACCTCACCTAGAGGCAGCTAAGAAGATCTTGAAGTACCTCAAGGGAACTCAAAGTCATGGTTTGTATTTTCCTTATACATCAGATATTGACATAAAAGTTTATTCAGATGCAGATTGGGCAAGATGCAAGGATGATAGGAGAA
>MU260523.1:25000-27500 GCA_020310875.1 Ceratopteris richardii
CAAACAAGTAGACATTTGAAGAAACTAAGGTCAGATGGTGGTGGAGAATACTTCTCCAATGACTTTGAAGATTTCTTGCAGGAAAGAGGCATCAAGAGGGAGATTACTACAAGGTACTCACCTGAACAAAATGGGGTAGCTGAGAGAAGGAATAGACTCATTGTAGAGACAGCTAGGTCTATGCTAAATGAAAAGAAATTGCCAAATTATCTTTGGGCAGAGAGTGTATCTACTGCCACATATTTAATTAACAGGTTGCCATCAAAGACACTTGATGGAATGACACCCTATGAGGCTTGGCATGGTAAGAGACCATCTCTCGATCATTGCAAAATCTTTGGTTGTGTTGCATATGTGCATATTCCCTCACAGGTAAGGGGAAAGCTAGACCCTAAAGCTGAAAAATGTATCTTCATTGGTTATGACTTGAATCAGAAGGGATACAGATTCTACAACCCCTCAAATAAAGGCTTCAAGGTAAGCAGAGATGTCATCTTTGATGAGAATGATTCATGGTATGAAAATGAATGCAGGAAGGTTAGTCTACCTTATGACATGGAAGAAGACTTTCCCAAACTTATCAGACAAGAACCAATTCAGAAAGAGGACACAAGCTCAGATGATGAAGACACTATCAACATTAAAGAGTTCAAGGCTTGGAAATCCAAAGGGAAGATGAAGATGAAGCAACTAGAAGATAATCTAGAATCCTCAACACAAGCTATGAGGAGATCTCAGAGAGAAAAGAAAAAGCCTATTAGGTATGGGTATGATACTTCACTTGTAACCAAGCACTCTGTATATCTTGCAAAGGATCTCTTGAATGAAGAACTAGGTACATTTGAAGAAGCAATCACTAAACCAGAATGGAAGGAAGCAATGGATGAAGAAATGGAGGCTCTCAAGGAGAGTGACACTTGGGACTTGGTACCCAAGAAGGACTCCATGAAGGTGATAGGATCCAGATGGATCTACAAACTCAAGAGGAACTCAGATGGTACAATAAACAGGTATAAAGCTAGGTTGGTAGCCAAGGGTTTTGCACAAACCCAAGGCATTGATTATGAGGAGGCATTTTCTCCTGTGGCCAAGATGCCAACTATCAGAGTTATGGTGAGTGTAGCTGCATCCAAGAATTGGAACATGTACCAATTGGATGTGAAGAATGCATTCTTGAATGGATGGATATCTGAAGAAGTCTACATGTCACAACCACCTGGCTATGAAGATCCAAAAAAGGTACATTATGTTTGTAAATTGAAGAAGGCTCTGTATGGATTGAAGCAGGCACCTAGAGCATGGAATTACAGGTTGACAACCTATCTCCTAGACCAAGGATTCATAATGAGTAAAGCAGATACTTCATTGTTTATAAAAAGGAACAATTCAGAGGTAATATACTTGTGTGTCTATGTTGATGACATCATTATTACAGGAAATGATGTTCAGGGAATTAGACACATCAAAGGACAGATGATGAAGGAATTCAAGATTAATGATCTTGGATTATTGAAGTACTTCCTAGGACTTGAATTGGTCTATACAAATTCAGGTATCTTTATTACTCAGAAGAAGTACATTCAGGATATGGTCAAGAAGTTTAATTTGCAGGAAGCTAAAGTCTCAAGCACTCCTATGGAGGTCAACCACAAACTCAGTGCTCATGAAGGGGAAGAACTCCAAGATATTACAGGTTACCAAAGTATGGTAGGTAGTCTTAATTATGCTACCTTAACCAGGATTGATATATCATATGGTGTTAGTGTACTTAGCCAATTTATGCACAAACCAAGAGTACCTCATTTAGAGGCAGCAAAGAAGATAGTAAAGTACCTAAAGGGAACACAAAATCATGGTTTTTACTTTCCCTATTCATCAGACATTGATATTAAGGTATACTAAGATGCAGATTGGGCAGGTTGTAAAGATGACAGGAGAAGCACATCTGGTTACATATGTTTTGCAGGTGATAAACCAATTTCTTGGTCATCCAAGAAACAACCCACAGTAGCTTTGTCATCTACTGAGGCAGAGTATAAAGGGCTAGCAAATGCCACTCAAGAAGCCATATGGTTGAAGCTTTTATATTCAAAATTGGGTCTATACACAAGGCCACCAATCATCTTTGGGGATAACACAAGTTCTCTTCACCTTGCAGCTAATCCAATTTATCATGCTAGGACAAAACACATAGAGGTTCATTACCACTATGTGAGGGAGAAATTACTTAGCAAAGATATTCAATTGTCATATGTGTCTACTAATATGCAATGTGCAGATTTGCTTACTAAAGCTCTGGATGGAAGCAAGCTATGCAGATTTAAATCCATGATTGGATTGCAGGAAATAATTGAAGACTAGAGATGAAGACTTGAGCCAAAGTGTTTGGCTTGAGGGGGAGCTGTTGGTGTAATTCAAGCCTTAACACTTGGCTTGGATATCAATCTTGAAGATTTCACATAAAGCTTGGACCTTGAAGGCTTAAGCTTGGAATCCCTTG
>MU260523.1:35000-37500 GCA_020310875.1 Ceratopteris richardii
AGAAAATATTTTGTGGATGGACTCCACAACCTGTATCCCATCTACTTATCATCATAACCAATAAACACATATTTTTCAGCTTTAGGTTCCAATTTGTGCCTTAATTGTGATGGCACATATGCATAGGCCAAACATCCAAATACTTTGCAATGGTCTAGTGTAGGTCTCTTACCCCACCATGCCTCATAAGGTGTCATACCCTACACGGCTTTACATGGTAGCCTACTAACCAAATAAGTAGCTGTATTTACAGCCTCAGCCCACAAATAATTTGGGCAATTTTTCTCCTTCATCATGGATCTTGCAAACTCAACAAGAGTCCTATTCCTCCTTTCTGCTACACCATTTTGTTGAGGAGAGTACCTGCAAGTAAACTCTCTTTTTATACCTGCATTCCACAAGTAATCATTGAACTCATTAGAGAAATACTCTCCCCCTCCATCTGACCTTAGTCTTTTCAATTTATGTCCTGTAATTCTCTCTGCATATACATGATAATGTTTGAATGTATTGAATACTTCTGACTTATCTTTGATCACATAGATAGTGATCCATCTGGTAGCATCATCAACATAAATCACATAATACCTTGGGCCATTGATACTGAAGTCCTTTGATGGTCCCCACACATCTCTGTGTACCAACTCAAGTTTCTCTGAATACATAAACCCATGCTTAGAATAGGGTTGCTTATGGAGCCTTACCTAATTGAGATGCCTCACATCTGTATGTCATATGTTGACCTGCAACATTAGGCAATCCAAGCACTGAACCATTATTAATCATGTATTTAATACCTCTTTCATTGAAATGTCCAAGTCTCTTGTGCCAAAGATCTAACTCAGAGATCTTATGTCCTCCATAAGTGAACAAGGCATGACCAACATTACCTTGAATCTTCAATGTGAACAATCTTCCTTCTTTCTTCCTTGAAAAAATTTGTTTATACCCATTGCTAGGGTCTTCCACAAACACTCCTTCATTAGTGAACCTTACTTCATAACCTTTTTCCACAATTTGTCCTACACTTATCAAATTCTTAGGAATTGTAGGAACATACAAGACCTTACTCAATAAGGTGCTACCATCCTTGGCTTTCACTGATCCAATTGACTTCACATTGTGCTTTGTGTTGTCACCTGTTTGAACAACATGATTAGATACCTTATTCTCCAAATCAGTCATCAAGGCTATATTACCACTCAGGTGATTGCTACACCCTGAGTCAATGTAGAAGACTCTTTGATCTTCATTCTGCCTTTCACAAGTTGCATTCATTATCAATGTTGAATCTTCCTTCTGATCTGAAGCATAATTGTAGTAGGTATTGTTATATTGTTGACTTTGGAAACCTCTACCTGCATTTCTTCCAAAGTAACCCCTACTACCTCTACCTCTGAAATTACCTCTTTGATTTCTGCCTCCTCTTCCTCTTGAATTATAGTTTTGATTGTATCCTCCATTACTTTGAGTGTTATGCCAACAATCATTGGCTAAATGATTTGTCTTACCACAAATCCAGCAAGCTTTGGATCCATCTTTGTTACTCCTGCCTCTTCCTCTACCTTTGCCACCTCCTCTTCCTCTTAGGAAGTTGGCTTGACTAGTTGTGCCTTCTTCTTCATTTGCTTGTTGCTTTCCTTTGTTAGTTTTCTTCTTGTCTTTAGAATACATTGCATGACCTGCACTCTTGTCAACATCTCCTTTGATATCATTCTCAAAAGTTAGCATATGTCCTAACAATTGATTCAAATCAGGATTGAAATGATCCAATGAAAGTTCTGTGGACGAAATAAAAGGTTTCCACTTCTCATCACCTCTTAGTCCTGTGAGAATTCGCCTTACCAATTTATCTTCTTCAATGTCTTCATCCACTGCTCCTAATGCATCTGCAATGTCCTTCATCTTTGTCACATAATCAGATATTGATTGTGAAGCCTTCTTCTTGAAAGTAGTAAACTCTGCCCATAAAGATGCCTTGCTTGACTTTGTAGTGTTTTGGAAATGCTCCTCCAAAGCATTCCATATCTCACTTGCACTTTCAAGACCTCTAATGTGAGGTAGCAAGTAGTCATTGACTGCCATATAGATTATGCTCCTAGCTTGAGCATCTCTTTTCATCCAATTCTTCAAATCTGATAATTCTTCCCTAGTTGGAACACTAGGATCTCTGAATTGTGGCTTTTCTTCTTCTCCTGTAATGTAAGCTATCAAATCTTTGCTCATTAGATGAGCTTCCATCCTCACTGACCATGCAGGATAGTTCTCTCTATCCAATTTCTCTATCTGAAGAGAATCTCCCATCTTCCTTCACCTGTATTAACAGATCTTTAAACTTTATGAGGAATAAATGTACCTTGACTTCGAATATTACTTCTTCTGATCCTTTTGACAACTTCAATGTGTCTTCCTTCAAGCTTTCTTAAATCTTTGTCCTTTTGATCCTTCAAGATGTAAAGTTTGTATTTCTGCAGTAGTCGGAGTCTCCCTTTCCTTGATT
>MU260523.1:47500-62500 GCA_020310875.1 Ceratopteris richardii
CAGAGATGGACTTACATTAAGAGTTTTGCTAAGCTAATGATGGTTATGGAGGTCTTCTAATACCACATTAGTTTAGTTCTTGTGGTGTTTTACACACCAACAAGTGGTATCAGAGCAGATAAGGTCCTCGAGAGTAAAGGGAGAGCAGATACAAGAAGAATTGAAGAGTTCTTTATCAAAGAAGGTGGAAGCTGAGGTGTTCAACAAACAAAAGTCATCAGAAGATTATTTCGAAGTTACTTCCAAAGGTAAAGGTCTACAAAAGGTATCATTCTTTAACTTTATACTTACAGGTTGAAGCAGAAGCAAGAATACTATGGCAGATCATGTGTCCATTGATAAATTGGACAGAGATAATTACCCTGCTTGGGTGATGAGGATGGAAGCCTTACTTATGAGTAAGGACCTAATGGTATATGTGATAGGTGAAGAAGAAAAGCCTAAATTTGAAGATGAGAGTCATCCAAGAAAGGAAGAGCTAGAAGCTTTGAAGCTATGGCAGAAGAGAGATGCAAGTGCAAGAGCTTATATATATAACACTATTACAGATCATTTGTTACCACATATCAGAGGTTTCAAAACAGCTGAAGACATTTGGAATGCTTTGGAGGATCACTTCCAAAACACTACTGAAGCTAGGAAGGCTAGCTTATGGTCAGAGTTCATCACATTCAAGAAAAAGCAAAATCAGAGCATTAGTGATTATGTCACTAAGATGAATGACTTGGCAGATAGCCTTGGATCTATTGATGAGGATATTGAAGATCATAGGTTGATAGCACAATTACTTGCAGGGTTAAGAGGTGATGAAAGATGGAAGCCTTTTGTACTTTAAACAGAACTCTCATTAAATCATTATGTGCCAGAATTGAATCAATTACTTGGATTGATGCTCACATTTGAGCAAGACTTGAAGTCAGATGGAGACAAAGGACAAAGTTCTGCAATGTACATGAAGAACAAGAAGAAAGGAGATAAAGGTAAAGCAAAGGATGAAGAAGAGTCAACAACTCAAGCAAATTATGCAAGAGGAAGAGGTATTGGCAGAGGTAAAGGTCGAGGAAATGGAAGAGGTAGAGGTAATCAGAACAATAATAAGAAGAAATGTTGGATTTGTGGATTGAGCAATCATCTGGCATACGATTGTTGGCATAATCAACAAGGATCAAGCCAAAATCAAAACAACAATGGCAGAGGAAGAGGTGGAAGATTTCAGAGTCAATTTCAAAGAGGAAGATAGAATTCAAGAGGAAGTTTTGGTAGAGGTGGTGGAAGAAATTGGAATCAAAATCAGTCTTACAATACCACATATTACAATTATGCAAATGATACACAGAATGACATTCATACAACATTGATGATGAATTCAATAAGTCCATCAGAGAAGGAGGATCTCAAGGTATTTTATATTGACTCTGGTTGTTCAAATCATTTGTCAGGTAATATAGAATTATTGTCAGAATTGGAAGAAGGCAATTCAAGTCATACAGTACAAACAGGTGATAATACAAAACATAATGTGCATTCAATTGGAAAAGTGAAGTGCAGGAGTGGAGCTGATTTGTTAACAAATGTTTTGTATGTTCCAACAATACCAAAGAATCTGATTAGTGTTGGACAAATAGTGGAAAAAGGTTTTCAAGTCAGATTTACAAATGAAGGGGTATTTGTTGAAGATCCAGAGGATGCATACAATCCCATTGTTTGTGGTAAGAAGGAAGGTAGACTTTTTACTCTCAAAGTGCAAGAAAATGTTGGTCAAGCCCTAATCACACATGGTGATGAAGTAATTACAGAGTTAGATCTTTGGCATAAGAGATTGGGACACTTCAATGAAAGAGGAATCAAAACTATGGTTGAGAACCAATCTGTAATGGGGCTACCAAATGTGAAAAATCAACATATGATATACAAGTGTGAAGAAATTGAGCTCACTCCCCGAGGCATTCTACTGTTGTAACTCAGTGTGTGATAGAGCTACTTCATAGCCTACACCATCACACCTCACTTAGCTATGCTTGTCAAGCTAATGAGATTGTACAAACACATTAATCAATAGAAGTATACACATTCACTATCTCTGTTGTCTCTGAGTCTTCTACTCCAAGTCTGTCAACTTCAAAGGAGCATATCTCAGGATCTACTGAACCAAATCAAGTGATTCAAAGCACATTGGAACCAGCTCCAAGTCTACTATACACCTAAAAAGTTTCAAATCAATTGAATCAGCCATCTCAGAGAAAGCTTGCTCGAAGTGCACACTGGTCTGTGTCTGCAGAGTTCCTAAAAAGTCGGGGGTACATATATTTTTGCTAAACATCTTTCTCTGAGTATAGTCCATCATTTTATCTCATTCCACTTGCAAATGGTAGCTTGTTAAGCTAATTTAATATGTCCAGAAGGAATTAGATCAATTGTTAGTGTGCTGGTCACACTGAGTGAAGAACTGAGCAAGTATCAAGATCAAAATAGAAAGTTTTCTAGAATTTGTGAAGTACAAAGTTGTCTGTTTTGATTTGATCATTTCACATATCACTTGCAAAGTACATATATACTTTCTTGGTATCATTTGAAAGCTTAAGGTGTGTACTAAGCATATCTGGAATCAAAGGAGGGCTGGTGTGAAGCAGGTATAGCAGCACCAACTCAATCTCTTGAGTGCATCCAACCATCACTCCCAACAGTGGTATCAAAGCAAATAAGGTAAACATGGGAGATGGATTTCCTTCATTCATTGACAAATTGGACAGGAACAATTACCAAGCTTGGTCTCTGAGGATGAAGACCTATCTACAAGGCAGAAGCTTATTTGGATACATATCAGGAGATGAGGAATTGCCCTCATTCAAAACTAGAGGACTACCCACAAAGGATGAACATGAGAGGCTCAACCAATGGTGTGCAAAAGATGCTTTGGCAAGGTCTTACCTTCATAACTCTATATCTGACTTTTTTTTACCTCATGTAAGGAGTTGTAAGACTTCCCAAGAGGCTTGGGAAACCTTGTCAACATACTTTTCCTCCAACACAAGGGCTAGGAAGAATCAACTGTGGATTGAATTCACAACCCTCAGGAAGCAGCCCAAGCAATCAGTCTCAGAGTATGTGACAAAGATTAAAGATGTGGCAGACCAATTAGCAAGCATTGGAGAGGAGATTGAAGAGGAGCAAATAGTCAGGCAAGTAACAAATGGACTCAAGGTAGATGATAAGTGGGAAAGTTTCACCACTGCAATGGACCTCTATATGGACATGCATACCCCAGATCTCACAACACTCATGGGCCAACTATTCACACATGAAGCAAAGTTTACAAAGGCAGGAGATCAATCAAAAGGTAACAACCCCTCTGCTCTCTATACTGATAAGAAAGTTAAGGATAAAGGTAAAGGGAAGAAACAGGATGAAGAAGGCTCTACCTCCCAAGCTAATTATGCAGGAAGAGGTAGATCATCAAGAGGCAGGGGCAGAGGAGGTAAGTCAGGTAGGGGGAGACCCTACAACTCATCACCATGCAACATTTGTGGATTGTCCAATCATACCACAGATGAATGCTACAAGAACTACAAGAATCAGAGAGGAAGAGGCTACTCAAGAGGTGGATACTCTCAAGGGAGAGGCAGGTTCAACCAACACCAAGGCTACAATGGATATAACAATCAATACAACAACAATTACAACCACAATCACAATGGTAACTACCAAGGTGGATTCAGAAACAAAAGGGATTACAACAATTACACAGAGGAGCAAGATGACTCCCTATTGAGCATGAATATGACCTCCAAGGCAGGTACAAATGATGATCATTTATTTTATATTGACTCAGGATGTTCTAACCATGTAGCTGGCAATGTGGCACTACTTTCTGATTTGGAAGAACCCAAGGGCAAACATCAGGTACAGACAGGTGATGATACTAAACATTCTGTTGTTAAGATTGGAAATGTGAAGACATGTGATGGTAACCAGAACCTATTAAGCAGGGTACTCTATGTACCAACTATCACCAAGAATCTAATGAGTGTTGGTCAGATTGTGGAGAAAGGTTTGCAGGTCAGATTCACACAACATGGAGCATATGTGGAGGACCCAAGACATGGATTCAAAAGGATAGCCAAAGGGGAGAAATCAGGTAGATTGTTTACTTTTGAGCTAGAAGACACCAAGAACATTGCTTTGTATAATTACAAGGATCAAACACTTTCAGAGTTAGAAATATGGCACAAGAGGCTAGGTCACATAGGAGAAAGAACTCTAAAGCAAATGTGCAGGGATCAATGTGTGCTTGGGATACCTAATGTATCCAAGCAACACATGATTTACAAGTGTGGAGCATGTCAGTTTGGTAAGTCTCACAGGTTGCCCTATTCAAGGAAAGGGTTCATGCATGAAGACTACCTAGACTTGGTACACACAGATGTTTGGGGACCTAGCAAGGACCCTTCCATTTCAGGTTCAAGGTATTATGTGTCCTTCATTGATGATTATAGCAGATGGACCATCTTATACTTTATGAAACATAAAGATGAAGTGTTTAATTGTTTCAAGAGGTATCTTGCACTTGTTGAAAACCAAACAGGAAGAAGCTTGAAGAGGCTAAGGTCAGATGATGGAGGAGAATACTTCTCCAATGAGTTTGAAGATTTATTGCAGGAAAGAGGCATCAAAAGGGAGATTACTACAAGGTACTCACCTGAACAAAATGGGGTAGCTGAAAGAAGGAATAGAATCATTGTAGAAACAGCTAGGTCTATGCTTAATGAAAAGAAGTTGCCAAATTATCTTTGGGTAGAGAGTGTATCCACTGCCACCTATCTCATAAACAGGTTGCCATCCAAATCACTTGATGGCATGACACCATATGAAGCTTGGCATGGTAAGAGACCCTCTCTGGATCATTGCAAAATCTTTGGTTGTGTAGCATATGTGCATATTCCCTCACAGGTAAGGGGAAAGCTAGACCCTAAGGCTGAAAAATGTATCTTCATTGGCTATGATTTGAACCAAAAGGGATACAGATTCTACAACCCAACAAACAAAGGCTTCAAGGTAAGCAGAGATGTCATCTTTGATGAGAATGACTCATGGTATGAGAATGAATGCAGGAAGGTTAGTCTACCCTATGATATGGAAGAAGATTTCCCAAAGCTCACCAAGGAGGAACCAATCCAGAAAGATGAATCAAGCTCAGATGATGATGATACAATAAATCTTGAGGAGTTCAAGGCTTGGAAGCCCAAAGGAAAGATGAAGATGAAGCAGCTAGAAGACAAACCAGAATCCTCAACTCAAGCAATGAGGAGATCTCAGAGAGAAAAGAAGAAGCCTATCAGATTTGGGTATGACACATCACTTGTAACTAAACATTCTGTATATCTTGCAAAAGATTTGTTGAATGAAGAACCAGATACCTATGAAGAAGCAATCACTAAACCAGAGTGGAAAGAAGCTATGGATGAAGAAATGGAAGCTCTCAAGGAGAGTGATACTTGGGACTTGGTACCCAAGGAGGACTCTATGAAGGTGATAGGATCCAGATGGATCTACAAGCTAAAGAGGAATTCAGATGGAACAATAAACAGATACAAAGCTAGGTTGGTAGCCAAGGGTTTTGCACAAACCCAAGGCATTGATTATGAGGAGATATTTTCTCCTGTGGCTAAGATGCCAACTATCAGAATATTGGTGAGTGTAGCTGCATCCAAAAATTGGAACATGTACCAATTAGATGTCAAGAATGCTTTCTTGAATGGATGGATATCTGAAGAAGTCTACATGTCACAACCACCTGGCTATGAAGACCCCAAGAAGGTAAACTATGTTTGTAAATTGAAGAAGGCTCTATATGGTTTGAAGCAGGCACCTAGAGCATGGAATTATAGGTTGACAACCTACCTCCAAGTCCAAGGATTTGTGATAAGCAAAGCTGATACTTCTCTGTTCATAAAGAGAAGTAGTATAGAGGTAATCTACTTGTGTGTTTATGTTGATGACATCATCATTACAGGCAATGATGTCAATGGGATTAGACACATCAAAGGAAAGATGATGAAAGAATTCAAGATTAGTGATCTTGGATTATTGAAGTACTTCTTAGGTCTTGAGTTAGTCTACACCAACTCAGGTATATATATCACTCAAAAGAAGTATGTACAGGATATGGTCAAGAAGTTTGGCTTGCAGGATGCTAAAATCTCAACTACTCCAATGGAGGTCAACCTAAAGCTAAGTGCACATGAAGGGGAAGAAGTCCAAGACATTACAGGATATCAAAGTATGGTAGGTAGTTTGAACTATGCTACCTTGACCAGAATTGACATAGCATATGGAGTTAGTGTGCTTAGTCAATTCATGCACAAACCAAGGGTACCTCACCTAGAGGCAGCAAAGAAGATCTTGAAGTACTTGAAGGGAACTCAGAACCATGGTTTGTACTTTCCTTATACATCAGATATTGACATTAAAGTGTATTCAGATGCAGATTGGGCAGGATGCAAGGATGATAGGAGGAGCACATCAGGTTATATTTGTTTTGCAGGAGATAAACCTATTTCTTGGTCAGCCAAGAAACAACCTACAGTGGCATTGTCATCCACTGAAGCAGAGTATAGAGGGCTTGCCAATGCCACTCAAGAAGCTATCTGGTTGAAGCTTTTGTATACAGAGTTAGGTCTATACACTAGACCTCCAATTATCCTTGGAGATAACACTAGCTCTCTTCACCTTGCAGCTAATCCAATATGTCATGCCAGAACCAAACACATAGAGGTTCATTACCACTATGTGAGAGAGAAGTTGCTTAGTAAAGACATTCAATTGACATATGTGTCTACTAATATGCAATGTGCAGATTTGCTCACTAAAGCATTGGATGGAAACAAGTTATGCAGATTTAAATCCATGATTGGATTGCAGGATGTGATTGAAGACTAAAGATGAAGAAGATGAAGACTTAAGCCAAAGTGTTTGGCTTGAGGGGGAGCTGTTGGTGCATTTCAAGCCTTCACACATTGGCTTGGAACCTTGGAAGATTAGCTTGGACAAATTTCATCAAGGCCTTACTTGAAGGAAAGGGCATAGGAACCCATACCTATGACTTATTATTTTTTTACCCCTTGTAAAAGTCTATATGACTTGGCATCTCATGTAATCACTTACCTACCTGATTAGTCGTGGAAAAGAGAATGGTTTAGTGGAGAGAATATCTCCCTACTTTTAGAGGAGAGATTCTAGGGAGCCTTAGTTTGAATTTGAAATTCAAATCAACTTCCAATTCATATAAAAGGTGAAGAAAAAACTCGCGGGTTAGCTAGTCCAATTGAGCTCACTCCCCGAGGCATTCTACTGTTGTAACTCAGTGTGTGATAGAGCTACTTCATAGCCTACACCATCACACCTCACTTAGCTATGCTTGTCAAGCTAATGAGATTGTACAAACACATTAATCAATAGAAGTATACACATTCACTGTTGGAGCAAGTCTATGACAAGCCTAAGTATTGGCTTGAGTCTCACAAAGTCATTAAAGAAGCTTCAAAATGAAGACTATGTAAAGTTCCCTTGTGAACTACCTCTTGTAACTTTTGAAGAGTTTACTTAATGTAAAAGTAAGAGAATCTTAAGTGGTTGAGCCCACATGATCAAGAATGGAAAGAGGAGCCACGAATTCGTGATTTGTGGTAGGTAGAGAATCAAATCAATCATTGATTGATTGGAGAGTGATTGAGGGAAGTTAGCCTCCCAAACTCAACTATAAATAGATGGCAATTTTAGTCGTGGTTAGAGAGACCTATGTGAAGACCTCCAAGAGCTGAGCTTTATGCCATATCAAGGTGTGATTACAAGGCACACATATGTATCAGTAAGTCATTGTATTGTACAAGCAATATACTTTCATTTTCATGATTATTTGAGTTCATCTTTCCATGTTCTTGTGATGTGTACTACTCACTGCCATTACTTCAGTTTTTCTCAGTCAGCTTGCAGAGATTGTTTCTCTGCACTTGGTTCATCATTTTCAGTGATTTAACTTGGTAAAGTTAGCTCTATAAGTCTACTATATGCTCACAAATTTTCATGTCATTTGGATGTTGGAATCTTCAGTTATGTTCATTTGAAGTCAACAGGGTATGTTCATCTTCACTTCTCTGTAAGGTACCCGACTTTTTCAGTCATCTTGTCAGAGTCATTTCTCAATGTTTACTCATCCAAATTCAGTGATTTCAAACTTGTTGGATTCAGCTTACTTTCTAGTATAAGCATACAAATTTTCATGATCATTTGATTCTTACATCTTGAGTTATGTTAATTGTTCTACTCACTGGTCTATTTCTATAGCAGCCCGTGAAAATCGGGATGATGTCATCACTTGTTAAAAGTCATTCTCAGTGTGTGGTTTGTTATTTGTGATGAGATTACTCTCTAAAGTTAGCTCTTGAAGCTACTAGCCTTCCCCAAGAGGAATTAATCTAATTGCTGCTGTGCTCAGAGAATTATGTAAAACACTGGACAGGTGTATCAACCAAGAATAGCAAGTTTTCACCTCTGAGCTAACTCCAACTTATCTGTTTTGATCTATCTTTTTGAGAGTGATCTTCCAAGGTACATAGGGTGTCTAATACATCCATTGGCAAGCTAAAAGGGCCCACCATCTACTCCTGGAGTTCATTTGGCTGGTGTAGAGCAAATATTTTGCAACACCTCTTCATCTTCACCACATACCTATCCATCTCTTCACAGTGGTATCAGAGCAAGGTTGGACAACATGGCAGATGGATTTCCTTCATCAATTGACAAATTGGATAGAGGTAATTACTCAGCTTGGTCATTAAGAATGGAAGCTTATCTCCAAGGTAGAAGTTTATATGGTTATGTGGCTAGAGATGAAGTTATGCCAAGTTTCAAGAACAAAAGTCAACCAACACAAGAAGAGCAAGAAAGATTGAGCACATGGTGCTCCAAGGATGCACTTGCAAGGTCTTATCTCCTCAACTCTATCTCAGATTTTTTGTTGCCTCACATTAGAAGTTGTAAGACAGCTCAGGAAGTGTGGGATGCACTTGAAGCTTTCTTTTCTTCAAGTACCAAAGCTAGGAAGCATCAACTATGGCTGGAGTTCACAACTCTCAAGAAGGCTCCCAAACAAAATGTGACTGATTTTGTCACAAAGATCAAGGACATAGCGGATCAGTTGGGAAGCATTGGAGAGGTAATAGATGAAGAGCAAATTGTAAGGCAGGTCATCAATGGCTTGAAGGCAGATGATAAGTGGGAAGCATTCACCACAGCTATGGATTTGTACATGGACATGCATGTACCTGATTTCAACACACTCATTCGACAACTACTTACTCAAGAGGCAAAGCTTATCAAAAATGGAGAAAGCTCTAAAGGTAATCAATCTTCAGCTTTATACACGGATAAAAGCAAGTCTAAAGATAACAAAGGAAAGGCAAAGAAAGTGGATGATGAAGCAGGTACATATCAAGCTAACTATGCAGGTAGAGGAAGACATGGCAGAGGTAGAGGAAGAGGAGGTAGACAAGGCAGGGGGAGATCCCAAGACTCCAACTCATGTTCTATTTGTGGATTAAATAATCATACAACTGAAAATTGCTTTAGGAATTCGAGGTATCAAAGAGGCAGAGGATACAATAGAGGAAGTTATGGCTACTCAAGAGGAAGGTTCAACAACTACCATGGCAACTACAACAACTACAATCATTCAAACTATCAAGGAGGCTACAAAGGAAGGAGAGACTACAATAACTACACAGAAGACTCAAACAAAGAGGATTCATTATTGATCATGAACATGGCTATGCCACAAGGTAAATCTGATGAGCATGTTTTCTACATAGATTCAGGTTGTTCAAATCATGTGGCAGGAAATGTGGCACTCCTATCAGATTTAGAAGATCCAAGGAATAAGCATGAGGTACAAACAGGAGATGATACAAAACATCCTGTGGAGAAAATAGGCAATGTGAAAGCACCTGATGGAAACATCAACCTACTCAGTAAGGTACTCTATGTCCCTACCATTACAAAGAATTTGATAAGTGTTGGGCAGATAGTAGAGAAAGGGTTGCAAGTCAGGTTCACAAAAGCAGGAGCATTTGTTGAAGATCCAAGTCAGGGATTCAGAAGAATTGCAAAAGGTGAAAAGACAGGTAGATTGTTCACATTTGAATTACAGGACACTAGAAACATTGCTCTCTTTAATTATGGTAGTCAAACACTCACAGAATTGGAAGTATGGCACAAAAGGTTAGCACATATTGGTGAAAGGTCATTAAAGCAAATTTGCAGGGACCAAAGTGTACTTGGACTTCCTAATTTGTCAAAACAACATATGATTTATAAGTGCAGTGCATGTCAATTTGGAAAGTCTCACAGGTTACCATTCATGAAGAAAGGTTATATGCATGGAGATCTCTTGGAGTTGGTTCATACAGATGTATGGGGACCTAGCAAGGAAGCTTCAATATCTGGATCAAGGTATTATGTTTCCTTTATTGATGATTGCAGCAGATGGACTATCCTATTCTTTATGAAACACAAAGATGAAGTTTTTTCATGTTTCAAAAGATATTTGGCTCTTGTGGAGAATCAAACAGGTAAATCACTAAAAAGGCTAAGGTCAGATGGAGGGGGAGAATACTTCTCCCATGAGTTTGATTCTTTTCTTCAAGAAAGAGGAATCAAAAGAGAGGTAAATACAAGGTACACTCTTGAGCAAAATGGAGTGGCAGAAAGGAGGAATAGGACAATTGTTGAAGCTGCAAGGTCTATGTTAAATGAAAAGCATTTACCTAATTACTTATGGGCTGAGGCTGTATCTACAGCCACTTACTTGATTAACAGGTTGCCTTCAAAATCCCTTGATGGGATGACTCCATATGAGGCTTGGAATGGAAGAAGACCAAGCTTAGATCATTGTAAAATTTTTGGATGTATTGCTTTTGCTCATGTTCCTTCACAGGTTAGAGGCAAGATGGATCCAAAGGCAGAAAGGTGTGTATTTATTGGATATGACAACAATCAAAAGGGCTACAGGTTATACAACCCTACCAACAAAGGATTCTTGGTAAGCAGAGATGTAGTTTTTGATGAGAACAATTCATGGTATGAAGATTCATGCAGGAAGATCAATTTACCATATGATCTTGAAGAAGATTTTCCAAAGCTTGGTAGAGAACAATCAAAGATTGAAGAACAAGACACCTCAGAGGATGATGAAGAATGTGAGATGGAAAAGATCAAAGCATGGAAGTCTAAAGGTAAAGCAAAATTGCAGGAACTTGGACATGAGGCAGAATCATCAAATCATGCCTTAAGAAGATCTATGAGGGAAAAGAAAAAACCAGAAAGGTATGGGTTTGACACCTCATTAGTAACTAAACATTCTATCTACATAGCACGGGACATAAACCAAGAGGAGCCATCATCATTTGAAGAGGCCAAAGCAAAAACAGAATGGAAGCATGCAATGAAGGAAGAGATTGAAGCACTCGAGGAAAACAACACTTGGGATTTGGTGCCCAAGACTTCATCCATGAAGGTAATAGGCTCAAGATGGGTCTATAAACTCAAGAAGAATTCTAATGGTTCCATTAACAGGTATAAGGCAAGGCTTGTAGCAAAAGGCTTTGCACAAACTCAGGGAATTGATTATGAGGAGACATTCTCTCTTGTGGCAAAGATGCCTACTATTAGGGTTTTGCTTAGTATTGCCTCTTCCAAGAATTGGAAGATACTTCAACTAGATGTGAAGAATGCATTCTTGAATGGTTGGATAACAGAAGAGGTATATATGGCACAACCACCTGGTTTTGAGAATCAAGTTTATCCTAATTATGTGTGTAAACTTAACAAAGCATTGTATGGTCTCAAGCAAGCTCCAAGAGCTTGGAATTTCAGGCTTGTTTCA
The DNA here is from genome assembly GCA_020310875.1 of Ceratopteris richardii. Taxonomy (NCBI): domain Eukaryota; kingdom Viridiplantae; phylum Streptophyta; class Polypodiopsida; order Polypodiales; family Pteridaceae; genus Ceratopteris; species Ceratopteris richardii. The sequence continues at coordinate 59,436 of MU260523.1, forward strand.
TTCTTGCAGGACAAAGGCTTTCAACCAAGCAAAGCAGATCCTTCACTCTTTATTAAAAAGAGTAATTCCGAGGTCATCTACCTATGTGTATATGTAGATGATATTATATTGACAGGAAATGATGCAGATGGTATGAAGAAGATCAAAGATCAGATGAGAGAAGAGTTCAAGATAAGTGATTTGGGTTCACTTACCTACTTCCTAGGTTTGGAAGTTGTCTACAAAGATCATGGTTTGTTTCTCACTCAAAGAAAGTACATTAAGGACATGTTGGCAAAATTCAAGATGCAAGATTGTAAGATTGCAGGTACTCCAATGGAGGTTAATCACAAATTGAGCTCACATGAAGGTGAACTCATAGAGGACATCACATCATATCAAAGTCTAGTGGGTAGTCTCAACTATGCTACATTGACAAGAGTAGATATATGTTACAGTGTGAGTGTGCTAAGCCAATTTATGCACACACCAAGGAAACCACATATGGATGCTGCCAAAAGGATTCTCAAGTATCTCAAAGGAACCATAAATGAAGGACTTTATTATCCTTATGTATCTGATTTAGGTTTGAAGCTATTTTCTGATGCAGATTGGGCTGGCTCCAAGGAAGATAGAAGGAGCACTTCAGGTTATCTTACCTATGCAGGTTCAAAGCTTATTTCATGGTCATCTAAGAAGCAACCCACAGTTGCTCTCTCTTCTACTGAAGCTGAATATAGAGGTCTTGCCATAGCTACACAGGAAGCTATGTGGATGAAGACATTGTTCAAAGATCTTGGATTGGAGTTTGGAACTCCAACTATTTTTGGTGACAATATGAGTTCTATTCATTTGGCTGCTAATCCTATTTTTCATGCAAGGACTAAACATATTGAAGTTCATTATCACTATGTACGAGAGAAGGTTCTAAGCAAAAAGATTCAAATACCATATGTGTCCACTCATCAACAATGTGCAGATATTCTAACCAAAGCATTGGATGGTACAAAGCTTTGCAAATTCAAGGCTATGATTGGTTTGCAGGTAATCTTGGAAGATTGAAGACCTCAAGCATACTTGGCTTGAGGGGGAGCTGTTGGAGCAAGTCTATGACAAGCCTAAGTATTGGCTTGAGTCTCACAAAGTCATTAAAGAAGCTTCAAAATGAAGACTATGTAAAGTTCACTTGTGAACTACCTCTTGTAACTTTTGAAGAGTTTACTTAATGTAAAAGTAAGAGAATCTTAAGTGGTTGAGCCCACATGATCAAGAATGGAAAGAGGAGCCACGAATTTGTGATTTGTGGTAGGTAGAGAATCAAATCAATCATTGATTGATTGGAGAGTGATTGAGGGAAGTTAGCCTCCCAAACTCAACTATAAATAGATGGCAGTTTTAGTCGTGGTTAGAGAGACCTATGTGAAGACCTCCAAGAGCTGAGCTTTATGCCATATCAAGGTGTGATTACAAGGCACACATATGTATCAGTAAGTCATTGTATTGTACAAGCAATATACTTTCATTTTCATGATTATTTGAGTTCATCTTTCCATGTTCTTGTGATGTGTACTACTCACTGCCATTACTTCAGTTTTTCTCAGTTAGCTTGCAGAGATTGTTTCTCTGCACTTGGTTCATCATTTTCAGTGATTTAACTTGGTAAAGTTATCTGTATAAGTCTACTATATGCTCACAAATTTTCATGTCATTTGGATGTTGGAATCTTCAGTTATGTTCATTTGAAGTCAACAGGGTATGTTCATCTTCACTTCTCTGTCAGGTACCCGACTTTTTCAGTCATCTTGTCAGAGTCATTTCTCAGTGTTTACGCATCCAAATTCAGTGATTTTAAGCTTGTGGGTGTGTGGTTTGTTATTTGTGATGAGATTACTCTCTAAAGTTAGCTCTTTAAGCTACCTTGCCTTCCCCAAGAGGAATTAATCTAATTGCTGCTGTGCTCAGAGAATTATGTAAAACACTGGACAGGTGTATCAACCAAGAATAGCAAGTTTTCACCTCTGAGCTAACTCCAACTTATCTGTTTTGATCTATCTTTTTGAGAGTGATCTTCCAAGGTACATAGGGTGTCTAATACATCCATTGGCAAGCTAAAAGGGCCCACCATCTACTCCTGGAGTTCATTTGGCTGGTGTAGAGCAAAGATTTTGCAACACCTCTTCATCTTCAACACATACCTATCCATCTCTTCACATTCACTATCTCTGTTGTCTCTGAGTCTTCTACTCCAAGTCTGTCAACTTCAAAGGAGCATATCTCAGGATCTACTGAACCAAATCAAGTGATTCAAAGCAGATTGGAACCAGCTCCAAGTCTACTATACACCTACAAAGTGTCAAATCAATTGGATCAGCCATCTCGGAGAAATCTTGCTCGAAGTGCACACTGGTCTGTGTCTACAGAGTTCTTAAAAGGTCGGGGGTACATATATTTTTGCTAAACATCTTTCTCTGAGTATAGTCCATCATTTTATCTCATTCCACTTGCAAATGGTAGCTTGTTAAGCTATTTTAATATGTCAAGAAGGAATTAGATCAATTGTTAGTGTGCTGGTCACACTGAGTGAAGAACTGAGCAGGTATCAAGATCAAAATAGAAAGTTTTCTAGAATTTGTGAAGTGCAAAGTTGTCTGTTTTGATTTGATCATTTCACATATCACTTGCAAAGTACATATATACTTTCTTGGTATCATTTGAAAGCTTAAGGTGTGTACTAAGTATATCTGGAATCAAAGGAGGGCTAGTGTGAAGCAGGTATAGCAGCACCAACTCAATCTCTTGAGTGCATCCAACCATCACTCCCAACAAATAGTGTTGGTATCCAACACTCTTATGACTACTCCTCCACCACTGCCTCCGATTAAGCCCATTAACCCTGTTTCATCCATTGTTCTTGAAGAACCTGCTACTTCTTCTTCTTCCCCTAATTATTCTCCACCGTCTTCTCATCACCTCTTGTCAGCCTCGTCATCCCAACCACTCCCTCCTCTTTTTCCTCTGATACCTATGTTTACAGAATTAGAATCAATGGGACGTATGCTGATCCATTTGTCACAGCAATTACCAGT
>MU260523.1:77500-92500 GCA_020310875.1 Ceratopteris richardii
GCTCTAATTTCAAGAGTAGCTTGTTCTTTATGAGATTAACACTCTCCATCAGTGGTATCAGAGCAGGAAGTATCAAAATTGAAGAAAGGAGGACCCCGACTGCTGCAGCTATAAAGAAATCAATACTTGAAGGTTCAAAAGGTGAAAGCTTAAGAGAAAAGCTTGAGAAGGAGGCCATACGACATCAAAAAAGACAAAAGGAGTATCATTCGAAGTAAAGGTACATCTATTACTCATAAAGGTTGAAGAATTCAATACACAAGTGAAGAAAGGATGGGAGATAGTCTCCAAATAGAGAAATTGGATAGAGAGAACTATTTAGCACGGTCAATGAGGATGGAAGCTCATCTTATGAGCAAAGAATTGATAAGTTATATCACAGGTGAAGAAGAAAACCCTCAGTTCAGAGATCCTAGTGTTCCAACTAGGGAGGAATTATCAGAATTGAAAGACTTGGATGAAGAAAGATGCTCAAGCTAGGAGCATTATTTACATGGCAGTTAATGACTACTTGCTACCTCTTATAAGAGGTCTTGAAAGTGCAAGTGATATATGGAATGCTTTGGAGGAGCATTTCCAAAACACCACAAAGTCTAGGAAGGCATCCTTGTGGGAAGAATTTACCACATTCAAGAAGAAGGCCTCTCAATCCATCTCAGATTATGTAACAAGAATGAAGGACATTGCAGATGCATTAGGAGCAGTTGATGAAGATATTGAGGAGGATAAATTGGTAAGGCAAATCCTCACAGGTTTGAGAGGTGATGACAAATGGAAGCCATTCATTTTTTCTACTCAATTATCACTTCATCATTTCACTTGTGATTTAAATCAGCTGCTAGGACATATGCTAACCTTTGAGCAGGTTGTCGAAGGAGAAAGTGATAAAAGTACAGGTCATACAATGTATTCAAAGGATAAGAAGAAGGATAGCAAAGGGAAGCAACAAGCAAATGAAGATGAAGGTACAACTAGCCAAGCTAACTTCCTAAGAGGAAGAGGAGGTGGCAAAGGTAGAGGAAGAGGCAGGAGTAATAAAGATGGAGTCAAAGCTTGCTGGATTTGTGGTAAGATAAATCACTTAGCTAATGATTGTTGGCATAATACTGAGAATAATGGTGGATATAATCAGAATTTCAATTCAAGAGGAAGAGGTGACAGAAATCAAAGAGGTAATTTCAGAGGTAGAGGTAGTAGAGGTTATTTTGGAAGAAATGCAGGTAGAGGATTCCAAAGTCAACAATACAACAATACCTACTACAATTATGCTTCAGATCAGAAGGAGGATTCAACATTGATAATGAATGCAACTTGTGAAAGGAAAAGTGAAGACCAAAGAGTGTTCTACATTGACTCAGGGTGTAGCAATCACCTGAGTGGTAACATAGCTTTGATGACTGATTTGGAGAATAATGTAACTAATCATGTATTTCAACCAGGTGACAATACAAAGCACAATGTGAAGTCAATTGGATTAGTGAAGGCCAAGGATGGTAGTACTCTCTTGAGTAAGGTTTTGTATGTTCCTACAATTCCTAAAAAATTGATAAGTGTAGGACAAATTGTTGAAAAAGGTTATGAAGTTAGGTTCACTAATGAACGAGTGTTTGTGGAAGAGCCTAGCAATGGGTATAAACAAATTGTTTCAGGGAAGAAAGAAGGAAGATTGTTCACATTGAAGATCCAAGGCAATGTTGGTCATGCCTTTTTCACTTATGGAGGACATAAGATCTCTGAGTTAGATCTTTGGCACAAGAGGCTTGGACATTTTAATGAAAAAGGTATCAAAGATATGGTTAACAATGGTTCAGTGCTTGGGTTGCCTAATGTTGCAGGTCAACATATGACATACAGATGTGAAGCATGTCAATTAGTTAAGGCTCATAAGAAATCATATAATAAGCATGGTTTTATGTATTCAAAAAGACTTGAATTGGTACATACAAATGTGTGGGATCCTTCAAAGGACTTTAGTATGAATGGTTCAAGATATTATGTCATATATGTTGATGATTGTTGGGAGTGATGGTTGGATGCACTCAGAAGATTAAGTTGGTGCTGCTATACCTGCTTCACACCAGCCCTCCTTTGATTCCAGATATGCTTAGTACACACCTTAAGCTTTCAAATGATACCAAGAAAGCATATATGTACTTTGCAAATGATTTGTGTAATGACCAAATCAAAACAGATAACTTGGCACTTCAAAAATCAAGAAAAACTTTCTATTTCTGTAGTGACACCTGCTCAGTCTTTCACTCAGTGTGACCAGCACACTTACAATTGATCTAATTCCTTCTGGACATATTAAATTAGCTTAACAAGCTACCATTTGCAAGTGGAATGAGAAGAAATGATAAACTACTCACTGAGAAATCACTTTAGCAAAATAAAGTTTACCCCCGATATTTTAGGAGCCTTGCAGACACAGACCAGTGAACACCTCGACTGAGATTTCTCTGTAATGGTTGATCCAATGACCTTGCAATTTTGTACGTGTATAGTAGACTTTGCGCTGAATCCAATGTGCTTTGAATCACTTGATTTGGTTCAGTAGATCCTGAGATATGCTCCTTTGAAGTTGACAGACTTGGAGAAGATGACTCAGAGAAAATCAGAGATAGTGAATGTAAGTATTTGTATTATATCATATGAATGTACATTCCCATTGGCATGATCAACATAGCACAATGGTACTCAGAGGTGTAGGCTATGGTGTAGACCTTACACACTCAATGGATAGTACAGAACAGCCTCGGGATTGATGATGGACACACGCGACTTTTTCCTTGTAGTTTTTATAGGAGTTGAATGATGATTTGAATTTGAATTCAAACTAATCTCCTAGAATCTTTCACCTAAAAATTGATTGAGATATTCCCTCAATCAATCAACCAATTTTCCACGACTTAATCAAGTAGGTATGTGATACAAGTAAATGCCAAGTCATTTAGGCTTTTACAAATGAGTAAAATGGTAATAGTCTATAAGCATATGTTCCTATGACTCTTGCTTCATGGAGAGATATCCTTCAAGGGTTCCAAGCCAAGTCTTCCAAGGTTCCAAGCCAATGTGTGAAGGCTTGAAATGCACCAACAGCTCCCCCTCAAGCCAAACACTTTGGCTCAAGTCTTCATCTTTAATCTTCAATCACATCCTGCAATCCAATCATGGATTTGAATCTCAATAGCTTGTTTCCATCCAATGCTTTAGTGAGTAAATCTGCACATTGCATATTAGTAGACACATAAGTCAATTGAATGTCTTTGCTTAGTAACTTCTCCCTCACATAGTGGTAATGAACCTCTATGTGTTTGGTTCTAGCATGATATATTGGATTAGCTGCAAGGTGAAGAGAGCTAGTGTTATCTCCAAATATGATTGGTGGCCTTGTATATAGGCCTAATTCTGTATATAGAAGCTTCAACCAGATAGCTTCTTGAGTGGCATTGGCAAGCCCTCTATACTCTGCTTCAGTGGATGACAATGCCACTGTAGGTTGTTTCTTGGCAGACCAAGAAATAGGCTTATCTCCTGCAAAACAAATGTAGCCTGATGTGCTCCTCCTATCATCCTTGCATCCTGCCCAATCTGCATCTGAGTAAACTTTAATATCAATATCTGAAGTATAAGGAAAGTACAAACCATGGTTCTGGGTTCCCTTCAAATACTTCAAGATCTTCTTTGCTGCCTCTAGGTGAGGTACCCTTGGTTTGTGCATGAATTGACTAAGCACACTAACTCCATATGCTATGTCAATTCTTGTCAAGGTAGCATAGTTCAAACTACCTACCATGCTTTGATATCCTGTAATGTCTTGTAGTTCATCCCCTTCATGAGCACTTAGCTTTAGGTTGACCTCCATTGGAGTAGTAGATACTTTAGCATCCTGCAAACCAAACTTCTTGACCATATCCTGTACATACTTCTTTTGAGTGATATATATACCTGAGTTGGTGTAGACTAACTCAAGACCTAAGAAGTACTTCAATAATCCAAGATCATTGATCTTGAATTCTTTCATCATCTTTCCTTTGATGTGTCTAATCCCATTGACATCATTGCCTGTAATGATGATGTCATCAACATAAACACACAAGTAGATTACCTCTGTACTACTTCTCTTTATGAATAGAGAAGTGTCTGCTTTACTCATCACAAATCCTTGGTCTTGGAGGTAGGTTGTCAACCTGTAATTCCATGCTCTAGGTGCCTGCTTCAAACCATATAGAGCCTTCTTCAATTTACAAACATAATTTACCTTCTTGGGGTCTTCATAGCCAGGTGGTTGTGACATGTAGACTTCTTCAGATATCCATCCATTCAAGAAAGCATTCTTGACATCTAATTGGTACATGTTCCAATTTTTGGATGCAGCTACACTCACCAATATTCTGATAGTTGGCATCTTAGCCACAGGAGAAAATGTCTCCTCATAATCAATGCCTTGGGTTTGTGCAAAACCCTTGGCTACCAACCTAGCTTTGTACCTATTTATTGTTTCATCTGAATTTTTCTTTAGCTTGTAGATCCATCTGGATCCTATCACCTTCATGAAGTCCTTCTTGGGTACCAAGTCCCAAGTATCACTCTCCTTGAGAGCTTCCATTTCTTCATCCATAGCTTCTCTCCACTCTGGTTTGGTAGTTGCTTCTTCATAGGTACCTGGTTCTTCATTCAACAAATCTTTTGCAAGATATACAGAATGTTTAGTTACAAGTGATGTGTCATACCCAAATCTGATAGGTTTCTTCTTTTCTCTCTGAGATCTCCGCATTGCTTGAGTTGAGGATTCTGGTGCATCCTCTAGCTTTTTCATCTTCATCTTTCCTTTGGACTTCCAAGCCTTGAACTCCTCAAGATTTATTGTATCATCATCATCTGAGCTAGATTCATCTTTCTGGATTGGTTCCTCCTTGGTAAGCTTTGGGAAATCTTCTTCCATATCATAGGGTAGACTAACTTTCCTGCATTCATTCTCATACCATGAGTCATTCTCATCAAAGATGACATCTCTGCTTACCTTGAAGCCTTTGTTTGTTGGGTTGTAGAATCTGTATCCCTTTTGGTTCAAATCATAACCAATGAAGATACACTTTTCAGCTTTAGGATCTAGCTTTCCCCTTACCTGTGAGGGAATATGCACATATGCTACACAACCAAAGATTTTGCAATGATCCAGAGAGGGTCTCTTACCATGCCAAGCTTCATATGGTGTCATGCCATCAAGTGATTTGGATGGCAACCTGTTTATGAGATAGGTGGCAGTGGATACACTCTCTGCCCAAAGATAATTTGGCAACTTCTTTTCATTAAGCATAGACCAAGCTGTTTCTACTATGAGTCTATTCCTTCTTTCAGCTACCCCATTTTGTTGAGGTGAGTACCTTGTAGTAATCTCCCTCTTGATGCCTCTTTCCTGCAAGAAATCTTCAAACTCATTGGAGAAGTACTCTCCTCCACCATCTGACCTTAGCCTCTTCAAGCTTCTTCCTGTTTGGTTTTCAACAAGTGCAAGATACCTCTTGAAACAATTAAACACTTCATCTTTATGCTTCATAAAGTATAAGATGGTCCATCTGCTATAATCATCAATGAAGGACACATAATACCTTGAACCTGAAATGGAAGGGTCCTTGCTAGGTCCCCAAACATCTGTGTGTACCAAGTCTAGGTAGTCTTCATGCATGAAACCTTTTCTTGAATAGGGCAACCTGTGAGACTTACCAAACTGACATGCTCCACACTTGTAAATCATGTGTTGCTTGGATACATTAGGTATCCCAAGCACACATTGATCCCTGCACATTTGCTTTAGGGTTCTTTCACCTATGTGACCTAGCCTCTTGTGCCATATTTCTAACTCTGAAAGTGTTTGATCCTTGTAATTGTATAAAGCAATATTTTTTGTATCTTCTAGCTCAAAAGTAAACAATCTACCTAATTTTTCCCCTTTGGCTATCCTTCTGAATCCATGTCTTGGGTCCTCCACATATGCTCCATGTTGTGTGAATCTGACCTTCAAACCTTTCTCCACAATCTAACCAACACTCATTAAATTCTTGGTGATGGTTGGTACATAGAGTACCCTGCTCAATAGGTTCTGGTTACCATCACATGTCTTTACATTTCCAATTTTTACAACAGAATGTTTAGTATCATCACCTGTCTGTACTTGATGTTTGCCCTTGGGTTCTTCCAAATCAGAAAGTAGTGCCACATTGCCAGCTACATGGTTAGAACATCCTGAGTCAATATAAAATAAATGATCATCATTTGTACCTGCCTTGGAGGTCATATTCATGATCAATAGGGAGTCATCTTGCTCCTCTGTGTAGTTGTTGAAGTCTCTTCTATTTCTGAATCCACCTTGGTAATTACCATTGTGGTTGTTGTTGTAATTGTTGTAGTATTGATTGTTGTATCCATTGTAGCCTTGGTGTTGGTTGAATCTGCCTCTACCTTGAGAGTATCCACCTCTTGAGTAGCCTCTTCCTCTCTGATTCTTGTAGTTCTTGTAGCATTCATCTGTGGTATGATTGGACAATCCACAAATGTTGCATGGTGATAAGTTGTAGGGTCTCCCCCTACCTGACTTACCTCCTTTGCCTCTTCCTCTAGATGATCTACCTCTCCCTGCATAATTAGCTTGAGAGGTAGAGCCTTCTTCATCCTGTTTCTTCCCTTTACCTTTATCCTTAACTTTCTTATCAGTATAGAGAGCAGAGGGGTTGTTACCTTTTGATTGATCTCCTGCCTTTGTAAATTTTGCTTCATGTGTGAATAGTTGGCCCATGAGTGTTGTGAGATCTGGGGTATGCATGTCCATATAGAGGTCCATTGCAGTGGTGAAACTTTCCCACTTATCATCTTCCTTGAGTCCATTTGTTACTTGCCTGACTATTTGCTCCTCTTCAATCTCTTCTCCAATGCTTGCTAATTGGTCTGCCACATCTTTAATCTTTGTCACATACTCTGAGACTGATTGCTTGGGCTGCTTCCTAAGGGTTGTGAATTCAATCCACAGTTGATTCTTCCTGGCCCTTGTGTTGGAAGAAAAGTATGTTGACAAGGTTTCCCAAGTCTCTTGGGAAGTCTTACAGTTCCTTACATGAGGTAAAAGAAAGTCAGATATAGAGTTAAGAAGGTAAGACCTTGCCAAAGCATCTTTTGCACACCATTGGTTGAGCCTCTCATGTTCATCCTTTGTGGGTAGTCCTCTAGTTTTGAATGAGGGCAATTCCTCATCTCCTGATATGTATCCAAATAAGCTTCTGCCTTGTAGATAGGTCTTCATCCTCAGAGACCAAGCTTGGTAGTTGTTCCTGTCCAATTTGTCAATGAATGAAGGAAATCCATCTCCCATGTTTACCTTATTTGCTCTGATACCACTGTTGGGAGTGATGGTTGGATGCACTCAGAAGATTAAGTTGGTGCTGCTATACCTGCTTCACACCAGCCCTCCTTTGATTCCAGATATGCTTAGTACACACCTTAAGCTTTCAAATGATACCAAGAAAGCATATATGTACTTTGCAAATGATTTGTGTAATGACCAAATCAAAACAGATAACTTGGCACTTCAAAAATCAAGAAAAACTTTCTATTTCTGTAGTGACACCTGCTCAGTCTTTCACTCAGTGTGACCAGCACACTTACAATTGATCTAATTCCTTCTGGACATATTAAATTAGCTTAACAAGCTACCATTTGCAAGTGGAATGAGAAGAAATGATAAACTACTCACTGAGAAATCACTTTAGCAAAATAAAGTTTACCCCCGATATTTTAGGAGCCTTGCAGACACAGACCAGTGAACACCTCGACTGAGATTTCTCTGTAATGGTTGATCCAATGACCTTGAAATTTTGTAGGTGTATAGTAGACTTTGAGCTAAATCCAATGTGCTTTGAATCACTTGATTTGGTTCAGTAGATCTTGAGATATGCTCCTTTGAAGTTGACAGACTTGGAGAAGATGACTCAAAGAAAATCTGAGATAGTGAATGTAAGTATTTGTATTATATCATATGAATGTACATTCCCATTGGCATGATCAACATGGCACAATGGTACTCAGATGTGTAGGCTATGGTGTAGACCTTACACACTCAATGGATAGTACAGAACAGCCTCGGGATTGATGATGGACACACGCGACTTTTTCCTTGTAGTTTTTATAGGAGTTGAATGATGATTTGAATTTGAATTCAAACTAATCTCCTAGAATCTTTCACCTAAAAATTGATTGAGATATTCCCTCAATCAATCAACCAATTTTCCACGACTTAATCAAGTAGGTATGTGATACAAGTAAATGCCAAGTCATTTAGGCTTTTACAAATGAGTAAAATGGTAATAGTCTATAAGCATATGTTCCTATGACTCTTGCTTCATGGAGAGATATCCTTCAAGGGTTCCAAGCCAAGTCTTCCAAGGTTCCAAGCCAATGTGTGAAGGCTTGAAATGCACCAACAATGATGCTACCAGGTGGATCACAATTTATGTGATCGAAGACAAGTCAAAAGTGTTTAACACATTTAAACACTATCATGCATATGCAGAAAGAATTACAAGTCAAAAATTGAAGAGGTTAAGGTCAGATGGAGGGGGAGAATATTTCTCTAATGAGTTCAATGATTATTTGTGGAATGCAGGTATAAAGAGAGAGGTTACCCTCAACAAAATGGGGTAACGGAAAGAAGAAACAGAACTCTTGTTGAGTTTGCAAGATCCATGATGAAGGAGAAAAATTGCCCTAATTATTTGTGGGCTGAGGCTGTAAACACAACCACATATTTGGTCAATAGGTTTCCATGTAAAGCTTTGCAATGTATGACACCATATGAAGCTTGGTGGGGTAAGAGACCTACCTTGGATCATTGTAAAATATTTGGATGCTTGGCATATGTATATGTGCCATCACAATTGAGGCATAAATTGAAACCTAAAGTAGAGAAGTATGTATTCATTGGTTATGATGACAAGCGAATGGGTTATAGGTTGTGGAGTCCTTCCACAAAGCAATTCCTTGTGTCTAAGGATGTTACATTTGATGAGCAAGGTACTTGGTATGCAGGTACACTTAATGTTCATGCAGATGTTGAAGAAGTTGTGAATCAAAAGAAAGGTAAATCAAAGGTTAAGATATTTGATGAAGAGGAGAACAATGAAGTAAATATACTTTCATTTTCATGATCATTTGAGTTCATATTTCCATGTTCTTGTGAAGTGTACTACTCACTGCCATTACTCTCATTTTTCTCAGTCCGATTTCAGAGATGGTTTCTCTGAGCTTGGTGCATCATGTTTAGTGATTTAACTTGGTAAAGTTAGCTCTATAAGTCTACTATATGCTCATCAATTTTCATTTCATTTGGATGTTGCAATCTTCAGTTATGTTCAGTTGAAGTCAACCCTATCTGTCATTTTCACTTCTCTGTCAAGTACCCGACTTTTTTACTCATCGTGTCATATCTGTTCCTCAGTGTGTAATTATTCAAATTCAATGATTTAAAGCTTGTTGGATTCAGCTTAGAGTCTAGTATAAGTATACAAATTTTCATGTTGTTTGGTTGCTTAAATCTGGAGTTATGTTCATTTTTCTACTCACTGGTCTCAAACTATAGCAGCCCGTGAAAATCGGGATGATGGCATCACTTGTTAAAACTCATTCTCAGTGTGTGGTTCATTATTTTTTATGAGATTACTCTTGAAAGTTAGCTCTATAAGTTAACTAGACTTCCCCAAGAGGAATCAAGTTAATTTCTACTGTGCTCAGAGAATTATGCAAAACACTGGACATGTGTATGAACCAAAATAGCAAGTTCTTCACCACTGAGCTAACTCCAACTTATCTGTTTTGATCTATCTTTTTGTGAGTGATCTTCCAAGGTACATAGGGTGTATAATACATCCATTGGCAAGCTAAAAGGACCCACCATATACTTCTGGAGTTCATTTGGCTAGTGTAGATCAAGGATTTTGCAACACCTCTTCATCTTCAAGCACATACCTATCCATCTCTTCAGAGTGGTATCAGGGCAAGGTTGGACAATATGGCAGATGGATTTCCTTCATCAATTGACAAATTGGACAGAGGTAACTACTCATCTTGGTCATTAAGAATGGAAGCTTATCTCCAAGGTAGAAGTTTATATGGTTATGTGGCTAGAGATGAAGTTATGCCAAGTTTCAGGAACAAAAGTCAACCAACACAAGAAGAGCAAGAGAGATTGAGCACATGGTGCTCCAAGGATGCACTTGCAAGGTCTTATCTCCTCAACTCTATCTCAGATTTTTTTGTTGCCTCACATTAGAATTTGTAAGACATCTCAGGAAGTGTGGGATGCACTTGAAGCCTTCTTCTCTTCAAGTACCAAAGCTAGGAAGCATCAACTATGGCTGGATTTCACAACTCTCAAGAAGGCTCCCAAACAAAATGTGACTGATTTTGTCACAAAGCTCAAGGACATAGCGGATCAGTTGGGAAGCATTGGAGAGGTAATAGATGAAGAGCAAATTGTAAGGCAGGTCATCAATGGCTTGAAGGCAGATGACAAGTGGGAAGCATTCACCACAGCTATGGATTTGTACATGGACATGCATGTACCTGATTTCAATACACTCATTGGACAACTACTTACTCAAGAGGCAAAGCTTATCAAAAATGGAGAAAGCTCTAAAGGTAATCAATCTTCAGCTTTATACACTGATAAAAGCAAGTCCAAAGATAACAAAGGAAAGGCAAAGAAAGTGGATGATGAAGCAGGTACATATCAAGCTAACTATGGAGGTAGAGGAAGACATGGCAGAGGTAGAGGAATAGGAGGTAGACAAGGCAGGGGGAGATCCCAAGACTCCAACTCATGTTCTATTTGTGGATTAACTAATCATACAACTGAAAATTGCTTTAGGAATTCTAGGAATCAAAGAGGTAGAGGATACAATAGAGGAAGCTATGGCTACTCAAGAGGAAGGTTCAACAATTATCATGGCAACTACAAAAACTACAATCATTCAAACTATCAAGGAGGCTACAAAGGAAGGAGAGACTTCAATAACTACACAGAAGACTCAAACAAAGAGGATTCATTATTGATCATGAACATGGCTATGCCACAAGGTAAATCTGATGAGCATGTTTTCTACATAGATTCAGGTTGTTCAAATCATGTGGAAGGAAATGTGGCACTCCTATCAGATTTAGAAGATCCAAGGAATAAGCATGAGGTACAAACAGGAGACGACACAAAACATCTTGTAGAGAAAATAGGCAATGTCAAAGCACGTGATGGAAACATCAACCTACTCAGTAAGGTACTCTATGTCCCTACCATTACAAACAATTTGATAAGTGTTGGGTAGATAGTAGAGAAAGGGTTGCAAGTGAGGTTCACAAAAGCAGGAGCATTTGTTGAAGATCCAAGTCAAGGATTCAGAAGAATTGCAAAAGGTGAAAATACATGTAGATTGTTCACATTTGAATTACAAGACACTAGAAACATTGCTCTCTTTAATTATGGTAGTCAAACACTCACAGAATTGGAAGTATGGCACAAAAGGTTAGCACATATTGGTGAAAGGTCATTAAAGCAAATTTGCAAGGACCAAAGTGTACTTGGACTCCCTAATTTGTCAAAACAACATATGATTTATAAGTGTAGTGCATGTCAATTTGGAAAGTCTCACAGGTTACCATTCATGAAGAAAGGTTATATGCATGGAGATCTCTTGGAGTTGGTTCATACAGATGTATGGGGACCTAGCAAGGAAGCTTCAATATCTGGATCAAGGTATTATGTTTCCTTTATTGATGATTGAAGCAGATGGACTATCCTATTCTTTATGAAACACAAAGATGAAGTTTTCTCATGTTTCAAAAGATATTTGGCTCTTGTGGAGAATCAAACAGGTAAATCACTAAAAAGGCTAAGGCCAGATGGAGGGGGAGAATACTTCTCCCATGAGTTTGATTCTTTTCTTCAAGAAAGAGGAATCAAAAGAGAGGTAACTACAAGGTACACTCCTGAGCAAAATGGAGTGGCAAAAAGGAGGAATAGGACAATTGTTGAAACTGCACGGTCCATGTTAAATGAAAAGCATTTACCTAATTATCTATGGGTTGAGGCTGTATCTACAGCCACTTACTTGATTAACAGGTTGCCTTCAAAATCCCTTGATGGGATGACTCCATATGAGGCTTGGAATGGAAGAAGATCAAGCTTAGATCATTGTAAAATTTTTGGATGTATTGCTTTTGCTCATGTTCCTTCACAAGTTAGAGGCAAGATGGATCCAAAGGCAGAAAGGTGTGTATTTATTGGATATGACAACAATCAAAAGGGTTACAGGTTATACAACCCTACCAACAAAGGATTCTTGGTAAGCAGAGATGTAGTTTTTTATGAAAACAATTCATGGTATGAAGATTCATGCAGGAAGGTCAATTTACCATATGATCTTGAAGAAGATTTTCCAAAGCTTGGTAGAGAACAACCGAAGATTGAAGAACAAGACACCTTAGAGGATGATGAAGAATCTCAGATGGAAAAGGTCAAAGCATGGAAGTCTAAAGGTAAAGCAAAATTGCAGGAACTTGGACATGAGGCAGAATCATCACATCATGGCCTAAGAAGATCTATGAGGGAAAAGAAAAAACCAGAAAGGTATGGGTTTGACACCTCATTAGTAACTAAACATTCTATCTACATAGCACAGGACATAAACCAAGAGGAACCATCATCATTTGAAGAGGCCAAAGCAAAATCGGAATGGAAGCATGCAATGAAGGAAGAGATTGAAGCACTTGAGGAAAACAACACTTGGGATTTGGTGCCTAAGACTTCATCCATGGAGGTAATAGGCTCAAGATGGGTCTATAAACTCAAGAAGAATTCTGATGGTTCCATTAACAGGTATAAGGCAAGGCTTGTAGCAAAAGGCTTTGCACAAACTTAGGGAATTGATTATGAGGAGACCTCTCTCCTGTGGCAAAGATGCCTACTATTAGGGCTTTGCTTAGTATTGCCTCTTCCAAGAATTGGAAGATACTTCAACTAGATGTAAAGAATGCATTCTTGAATGGTTGGATAACAGAAGAGGTATATATGGCACAACCACCTGGTTTTGAGAATCAAATTTATCCTGATTATGTGTGTAAACTTAACAAAGCATTGTATGGTCTCAAACAAGCCCCAAGAGCTTGGAATTTCAGGCTTGTTTCATTCTTGCAGGACAAAGGCTTTCAACCAAGCAAGGCAGATCCTTCACTCTTTATTAAAAAGAGTAATCCTTCACACTTATGTGTATATGTAGATGATATTATATCGGCAGGAAATGATGCAGATGGTATGAAGAGTATCAAAGATCAGATGAGAGAAGAGTTCAAGATAAGTGATTTGGGTTCACTTACCTACTTCCTAGGTTTGGAAGTTGTCTACAAAGATCATGGTTTGTTTCTCACTCAAAGAAAGTACATTAAGGACATGTTGGCAAAATTCAAGATGCAAGATTGTAAGATTGCAGGTACTCCAATGCAGGTCAATCACATATTGAGCTCACATGAAGGTGAACTCATAGAGGACATCATCATATCAAAGTCTAGTGGGTAGCCTCAACTATGCCACATTGACAAGAGTAGATATATGTTATAATGTGAGTGTGTTAAGTCAATTTATGCACACACCAAGGAAACCACACATGGATGCTGCCAAAAGGATTCTCAAGTATCTCAAAGGAACCATAAATGAAGGACTTTATTATCCTTATGTATCTGATTTAGGTTTGAAGCTATTTTCTGATGCAGATTGGGCTGGCTCCAAAGAAGATAGAAGGAGGACTTCAGGTTATCTTACCTTTGAAGGTTCAAAGCTTATTTCATGGTCATCCAAGAAGCAACCCACAATTGCTCTCTCTTCTACTGAAGCTGAATACAGAGGTCTTGCCATAGCTATACAAGAAGCTATGTGGATGAAGACATTATTCAATGATCTTGGATTGGAGTTTGGAACTCCAACTATTTATGGTGACAATATGAGTTCTAATCACTTAGCTGCTAATCCTATTTTTCATGCAAGGACTAAACATATTGAAGTTCATTATCACTATGTACGAGGGAAGGTTCTAAGCAAAGATATTCAAATATCATATGTGTCAACTCATCAACAATGTGCACATATTCTAACCAAAGCATTGGATGGTACAAAGCTTTGCAAATTCAAGGCTATAATTGGTTTACAGGTAATCTTGGAAGATTGAAGACCTCAAGCATACTTGGCTTGAGGGGGAGCTGTTGGAGTAAGTCTATGACAAGCCTAAGTATTGGCTTGAGTCCCACAAAGTCATAGAAGAAGCTTTAAAATGAAGACTATGTAAAGTTCACTTGTGAACTACCTCTTGTAACTTTTGAAGAGTTTACTTAATGTAAAAGTGAAAGAATCTTAAGTGGTTGAGTCCACTTGATCAAAAAGGGAAAGAGGAGCCACGACTTTGTGATTTGTGGTAGGTAGAGAATCAAATCAATCACTGATTGATTGGAGAGTGATTGAGGGAAGTTAGCCTCCCAAACTCAACTATAAATAGATGGCAATTTTAGTCGTGATTAGAGAGACCTATGTGAAGACCTCCAAGAGCTGAGCTTTATGCCATATCAAGGTGTAATTCAAAGGCACACATATGTATCAGTAAGTCCATTGTATTGTACAAGCAATATACTTTCATTTTCATGATCATTTGAGTTCATATTTCCATGTTCTTGTGAAGTGTACTACTCACTACCATTACTCTCAGTTTTTGCAGCCAAATTGCAGAGATGGTTTCTCTGAGCTTGGTGCATCATTTTCAATGATTTAACTTGGTAAAGTTAGCTCTATAAGTCTACTATATGCTCATCAATTTGCATTTCATTTGGATGTTGCAATCTTCAGTTATGTTCAGTTGAAGTCAACCCTATCTGTCATTTTCACTTCTCTGTTAGGTACCCAACTTTTTTACTCATCTT
>MU260523.1:102500-107500 GCA_020310875.1 Ceratopteris richardii
TAAGTGCAACATATTTTTCTGAGTAATGATTTTCTTCACAGTTAGCTAAAACTTTGATAATCTGGTATTGATCCTCCAAATTGGTAAAGGTTTTGAGTTATTCTTGATATAGAGGTGCTCTAACATCAAGGATAGCTTGTTCTTTTGGAGATTAACACTCTCCATCAAGTGATACATGACAGAGTAGAAGAGTTGAGATATAAGAGAACTATATGTATTAAAGCACATAAATTTCATCGATATCAGCAATGAATGATTGCAAATGTGAGGGGAGTGATAGAGCTATGGTGTGACCTCAATATGAGCTTAACACCCCTCTGAATATGTCCTCAAATTGGGTTGTACATACGTGACTTTTGAAGTCCTCTTTTATAGCAAAAGTTGGAATTCAAACTTTTAGCAAAAACGCATCTCTAGGTTTTAGCATCTCAATCTTCATCTACCTCACCAATAATTCGTAAAAATATTCTCCTAAGTATTCATGATTGGAGTGATTCCTCCTATGTACTTTTACAAGGAGTAAGAAATTTATCCTTTACAAGATATCATTCATGTGCTAATACATGAATGCACATATGAGCTTTAGGATAAATGATCAAGCATTTAGGTTTGGAGTAATTGCACCAACAAATCCCCCTCAAGCCTAATATGTTTGAGCTTCAATTCTCTTTCATCTCCTGCAATCCAAACATTATCTTGAACATGTTCAATTTAGTTCCATCCAAAGATTTTCTTAGCATATCTGTACATTGCAAGTTGGTTGATACATAAGACAATTGTATGTCCTTGCTAAGTAGCTTCTCTCTCACATAATGATAGTGCACTTCAATGTGCTTAGTCCTTGCATGATAGACTGGATTAGCAGCCAAATGAAGTGAGCTAGTGTTATCTCTAAAGATCATTGTCATGTATGTATGTAGCCCCAAATCTGAGTAGAGTAGCTTTAACCACATTGCTTCTTATGTTGCATTTGCTAGGCCTCTTTATTCACCTTCAATTGATGACAGTGCCACAATTGGTTGTTTCTCTAACAACCATGAAATCAACTTTGATCATGCAAAAGATAAGTAGCCAAAGGTGCTCCTCCTATCATCTTTTGAGCCAGCCCAATCTCCGTCAGACTATAGCTGGATATCCAAGTTAGATGTGAATGGATAAAATAGCCCTTCATTTATAGTACCTTTTAGATACTTTAAGATCCTTTTGGCAGCTTCCATGTGAGGTTTTCTTGGTGTATGCATGAATTGGCTCAATGTACTTACTCCATAGCATATGTCCACTCTTGTTAGGGTTTCATAATTGAGGCTCCCAACAAGACTTTGATAACCTGTAATGTCTTCAAGTATCTCTCCTTCATGATTACTGAGTTTGTGGTTCAATTCCATGGGTGCACCTGCACTTTTTGAATTTTCCATCTTGAACTTAACTAGCATATCATGGATATACTTCCTCAAAAATATGAAAACACTAGAATCTGTGTAAACAATATCTAAGCCAAGAAAATATGTCAGAAATCCAAGATCATTGATCTTGAACTCCTCCTTCATTTGAGCTTTGATCTTCTCGATGCCATTGGCATCATTCCCTGTAATAATGATATCATCCACATAAACACATAGATAAATAACTTTTGAATTATTCTTCTTAATGAATAATGAAGAGTCTACATTGCTTGCAACAAAGACTTGGTCGTGCAAGTATGTGACAAGCCTATGGACCCAAGCTCTAGGAGCTTGCTTTCAACCATACAATGCTTTCCTTAATTTACATAAAAAATCAAGTTTGTCTTTGTGTTCATATCCTGGTGGTTGAGCCATGTAGACCTCTTCAGAGATCCATCCATAAAGGAATGCATTGTTAACATCTAGTTGGTACAAATTCCAATTCTTTGAGGCAGCAATACTTACTAAAACTCTGATAGTTGGCATCTGCTGCATAGGTGAGAAGGCCTCCTCATAATCCAATCCATGGGTTTGAGCAAACCCCTTTGTTAATAGCCTTTCTTTATACCTGTTGATTGTCTGAGCTGAATTCTTTTTCACTTTGTAAACCCATCTAGATCATATTGCCTTCATGAATGGTTTTTTGGGGACCAAATCCCAAGTGTTATTCTTTGAAGTGCTTCAATTTCTTCCTGCATAGCTTCTCTCCATTCTTCTTTCTTGTTGGCTTCTTCAAATGAAGAAGGTTACTCTGTCATAGAATCTTCAGCCATGTATATGGAATGCTTAGTGACTAGTGATGTGTCATAGCCATATCTTATAGGTTTTCTGCTCTCCCTTTGAGATCTTCTAAGTGCTTGATTGGATGACTCTGGAGTGTCTTCCAATTCATTTGTTTAAAATTTGTCTTGCCCTTGCATTTCCAAGCTTTGAAATCAATCTGTTCTTCATCTTTTGAGTTGACATCCGTTGATGTATGTGGTTCTTCTTGAGTCAGATTTGGAAAATCATTTTCCAAATCATAGGGTAGCTTTATTTTCCTATAATCATCTTCAAACTAGAAGTTATTTTCATCAAATACCACATCCCTACTAATTGTAAATCCTTTTTTAGTGGGATTATATAACATATATCCTTTCTGAGTTTGTTCATAGCGAATGAATATCCATCTTTCAGCTTTTGGATCAAGATTTCCCCTAATCTGTGAGGGTATATGTGCATAAGCAATGCACCCAAAGATCTTACAATGATCTAAAGAAGGTCTCCTTCCATTCCATGCCTCATAAGGTGTATTCCATCTATATACTTGGATGCATGCCTATTGATTAGGTAAGTGGCTATGGAAACAACCTCTGCCCATAAGTAATTTGGAAGTTTCTTCTCATTCAATGTTGATCTTGTAGCCTCTACTATTAGTCTATTTCTTCTCTTAACCACTTATTCTGTTCAGAAGTTTACCTTGTTGTAATCTCTCTCTTTATGCCTCTGTCCTATAAGGAGTCAAACTCATGTGAGAAATACTCACCACCTCCATCAAATCTGAGCCTCTTCAAGCTTCTACCTGTTTGATTCTCAACCAATGCTAAATATTTCTTGAAACAAGTGGACCTCATCTTTATGCTTCATAAAGTAAAGTATTTTCCATCTACTATAGTCATCCATGAGTGAAACATAATACCTTGATCCTCAAATTGATGGCTCTCTACTAGGACCCCACACATCCATGTGCAAAAGCTCCAAGTAGTCTTCATACATGTATCCTCTTTTGTTGAATGGTTGCCTATGTGATTTGCCAAATTGGCATGCTCCGCATTTGTAAATCATGTGTTTCTTGGACACATTTGGGATCCCAAGCACACTCTGATCCGTGCATATTTGCTTCAATGTCCTTTCACCTATATGACCTAGTCTCTTATGCCATATCTCCAATTCAGATAGGGTTTGGTCTTTGTAATTGAAGAGAGAAATATTCCTTGTATCTTCAACTTCAAATGTAAAAAGTCTACTAGATTTCTCACCTTTTGCACTCCTCTTGAAGCCTTGTTGAGGGTCCTCCACATATGGCCCATGCCTTGTGAATCTAACTTGTAAACCCTTCTCAACAATCTGTCCATCATTGATTATGTTTTTTGTTATTCTTGGCACATACAATACCCTACTTAGGAGATTCATGCTTCCATCAAATGCTTTAACATTTCCAATCTTCTTTATTGCGTGTCTAGTGTCATCACCTATCTAGAATTCATGTTTTCCTTTAGGTTCTTCAAGGTCAGACAATGATGCTACATTGCCTGCTACATGATTGGAGCAACCACAAATCAATATAGAATAGGTACTCATCATCTTTACCTTGGTTGGCTATCATATTCATGAGTAGTAGGGAATCCTCTTGATCATCTCTATAGTTGTTGTAGTCTCTTCTTCCTCTGAAGTGTCCTTGATAGTTGTTGTTGTAGCCTTGGTTGTAATTGTGATGATAGTTGTTTCCTCCATTATTGAACCTGCCTCTTGATTGTCCATAGCCTCCTCTCTGGAAGCCTCTTTCTCTCTGATTCTTTGTGTTCCTTAAGCTTTCATTTGTGACATGATTGGTCAAGCCACAAATGTTTCAAGGTGAAGAGTTGTATGGTCTCCCCCTGCCTTGCTTTCCTCCTCTACCCCTTCCTCTAGTACCTCTTTCTCTACCTATGAAATTGAATTGAGAGCTACTTGCCTCTTCTTCATTCCTCTTACCTTTGGCTTTATCTTTACTCTTATTTTATATCTATGTACAAGGTACAAGATTGATTACCTCTAGATGTATCTCCATTCTTGTTGAGCTTTATCTCATGTTTGAAGAGTTGCCCCATCAATGTATTGAGGTCAAGTATTAGCATGTCGATATATAGTTCCATTGTTGTGGTAAAGGACTCCCATTTGTCATCAGCCTTGATGCCATTTATGATCTATCTTACTATCTGATCCTCTTCTATTTCTTCTCCAATACTCCCAAGTTGGTTAGCTACATCCTTCGCTTGGTCACATATTCAGCTACACTTTGCTTTGGTTGCTTCTTGAAGGTTGTGAACTTTGCTTTGGTTGCTTCTTGAAGAAAGTACTTCCCAAGTCTCTTGCAAGGTCTTGCAATTCCTAATTTTAGGTAATAAGAAATGAGTTATTGAGTTTAGTATATAAGACTTGGCTAGAGCATCCTTAGCACACCATGCATCTAGTCTCTCTTGCTCCTCTCTTGTCAGTGGATGTTTTCTTCTAAGGATTGGTATTTCTTCATATCCGGATATCTATCCATACAAGCTTCTTCCTTATAGGTAAGCTTTCATCCTTAGGGACCATGCTGGATAATTACCTCTATCCAATTCGTCAATGAATGATGGAAATGCATCTCCCATTTTACCTGGATAATGCTCTGATACCACTGTTGGAGGAGATGGTGGACACCTTCCAAAGATAAGATGGTGCTACAAACTCTTGCTTCACACCAGCCAAAATTTCATTGAGGATTGCAAACTAGAACTCTTGAGATTTCCATGAAGCATAAATAATCACCCAACTACTTTG
>MU260523.1:112500-140000 GCA_020310875.1 Ceratopteris richardii
TAGTCTATCACATTCCTAACCAAGAGATTATGATTTCAATTCCTTACATTGGTATCAGAACTTAGGAAGTAAGCTTGGGAAAGGTGGATTGACCCAATGACCTCTAAAAAAGATGCTTGGGCACTCTATCATGTGAAACAGTAGGAATTGGGAAGGCAACACTTTGAAAACTCTATCCAAGAGAGATTGGGGTGTATCTCTCAATCCGTAGGTCAAATTGCAGCATGTAAGATGCCATTGAAAAGCTCTCGAAACAAAGTAATTTCCAAATTTACTAAGCCAGCTTGGAAGCGGGAAGATATTGGGAAAACCTTGGGTAGCACTTGATTGAGTGTTCAAGATACTGAACATGGGTGAGAACAAAGTTCGAGATACTAAGGTTGAGAACAAGATTGAAAACACCAAGGTTGCAAACAAGGTTCAAGAAACTATGCAAGGTTGAGAACATCAATTAAAGGGTATCAAGGGAGTTCTAGAATCGATCATCAAGGCTAGAGGGATAATGAGTAGATCATTGAGGACTATGATCAACTAAGGGAGGAAGAATGTAATAAAGTTATAGGAAGGAGATGGTTGAACCACACTCTTGATAGATAGGAGATGGTTGAACTACACCTTAAGATAAAGAATTAGCAAGTAATCCTCAACCATGGCTTTTGGGGCAAGTGGTTAGACCATCATATATCTCATATTCCTAGAGGTTGTGATCTCAATTCCTTAGATGACTTTCATTCTTTTTCTTTCTTTGAACTTAAGTGTAGAAACTAAAATCGTACTCGAAAGATCTTATTTTGGTGACGTAAGACTACGTGCATACCGAATGGGTGATGCATGCTTGATAATCGATAAACATATTAATAGCTGTGACCGCGAAAATATAAGTGTATGTTATTCTGAACTGCACGAATGCCATATCCACGGGACATACATGAACATGCGTTTTGCCAAATTATATAGCTTTCTTAGGTGTTCCCAATAGCATGCATGAACATGCGTATTGACAAATTATATTCTTTTCTGCTTTGATCCCAAGTCATTTATCCATATGCATATTCGGAAAACCAAGCTGCATACACATTTACTCTGTCTGTGTGTGTGTGTGTGAGAGAGAGAGAGAGAGAGAGAGAGAGAGAGAGAGAGACGACTTACATAATAAGCGACCACGACTCCTGCAGAGTATCCGACGGGAAGTTTGATGGACATGCTCCAGTATCCATGCAGATAACTGTTCTTAGACTGGAATCCAGAACCTGCGCCAAAGAAGAAATACATCGACAAAATCGTTTGATAACCTAAAGGCGAGTAAAG
This sequence comes from Ceratopteris richardii, assembly GCA_020310875.1. Lineage (NCBI taxonomy): Eukaryota > Viridiplantae > Streptophyta > Polypodiopsida > Polypodiales > Pteridaceae > Ceratopteris > Ceratopteris richardii. The sequence continues at coordinate 113,809 of MU260523.1, forward strand.
ACAAGAAGATCGAGAGCGAGAAATGACCTGAGTTATTGTCGAGCTTGAGGTTAATGGTACGCCCACCATTTAAAAGTAATGTGTTTTGTGGCGCCCATCCGACGAAGAAGTTCTGATTGAATAGCTGTGCCTGAGCTGCGCATAATGCATGAGCGATGAACACCATGGCTATAAAGAATGCCGATTCTCGCCATAGGGACATCATCGTCAATCCTGTGGATTGAAAGTTTTACCTTCTGTATTCTACACCTCGCAATGTTCTCTCTCTCTCTCTCTCTCTCTCTCTCTCTCTAGCCCCGAGCAGCTACTTCCAGAAAGATAAAGATCGGTGCTGATTTTGGTCCGCTGTCTAAAGGAGCTTGTAAAGCTATTGTGGCTGCAATATTGAACGAGTGCCGTTCTATTTATATCCTGACGAGCTTGTAGGTTGTGTCGTATATGCGTAGGTCCTGCACAGCTCTGTGTGTGTGTGTGTGTGTGTGTGAGAGAGAGAGAGAGAGAGAGAGAGAGAGAGAGAGAGAGAGAGAGAGAGAGAGAGAGAGAGAGAGAGAGAGAGAGAGAGAGAGAGAGAGAGAGTCAGCATAAAATTTTGGTGGGGTTCCTACGATCTATGCAAATCTTTGGGCTTAGTCAAGAATGCAAGTCGAGAAGCAGAGAATCCTGGATAACCATCGTGGACGCCATCAAGTCATGGATAAATTTGGTCATAAGCTGTACTTCGCTAGCATATGAATGTAAGGTGAAGGTTTTTCACATATCTGCTTACACATATATTACGTTTACCTGGGATGTACATTAATCATGCATTGTTAGAACAAGCAAAGAATCCTCATCACATATGATGGAAGGAATGAATTCATGGATGGTTTGGTTGGCATTTCGCTAGCATATCAGTGCCATAACAGGGCGAGATGAAGGTTCTCCTCATGTCTGTTTACACATAGCATACGCTTAGCTGGATACAATATAATTCTATAAGCATACTAGTACAGCCTGGAATTCCATTTCTCCAAGTTTTCTATTACGTTACAGACGCAAAAGTATTGATTGGTCTGAAGGATCATAGCCGCAAGTCTGCGAGCAGTATGTTTTAATAAAATAGTAAGCCCACATGATTTGATTTCCATGAAATGGATCTAGCGCGTGTGCTTAATCCTCATGAAGAATGTCTTGCATGAGGTGCAGGCTTCTTTGCATATATTGACTTCGCTCTTCATTATATGTCAAACCAGCTAATAGTGATGCTGAATGCTCTATTGAGTATGGATTCAAGCATCCTTGCCTGGACAAGGCTGGCATAGGAATTGTTTAATACAGTAAATTCTTAGAGATCCAGTTGCATACGCATGCGGGATCGCTAATTCTTAGTTTCCTGCCGCAATCTTTTTTCAATAGAGAGAGAAACCTCGAAGAAACTAATTAATTTGCATAATTAGGGAGGGTCCGAGGGTCATTAATTATAGTTTTTATTAAGATTCTCAGAAGACAAGACAAAAGAATTCTCCTCAGAAGAGGCGACTCGGGAACATTAATCCATCGCTTATGCTATGAGCTGGAGCAGCCAAGCTCATGAGCTGGAGCAGCCAAGCTCATGAGCTAGAGCAGCCATGCTGACCTTTACGTTGTACTGGATCATTTGTGCTCTAGAATTTACTTCTTTGACTTATCCTTTGAATTTTTGTGATGTCCTCATTTTACCTCCCAACGACAAGATGTTAATATGAACAAGTTGACTCCCTTGCTTTTTGCTTGAAATAGCCTTTGGAGAAACAGAAGGACCGAAGCAGGAGACATTATATATCTTCAATGTGGAATTTTTTTCTCAAACTGAACACAACAGACATAGGCTAAAGGATACGATAAATTCAATGGCGATTCCATAATGTAAAAGCATTGTCCACATAATTGTACCACCGTTGATGTCATCGCACATATGCAGCCATTTTAGATAAGAACTACTAAATAAATGGATAAGAGATTTATTGAAATATAAAGATTCAGAATTTTCGCATTATGTTTAGTTCTTCATACAGTAATTGAAACAAACATGATGCATAGAGATATGATTTTTGTCAGAGTGCTACATTGTTTATTACCAGATCACAGCAAACTTCTCCACTAATGGTTCAGGGAAGTTTGACGACATAGTCCTGCTGATATCTATTCTGTAAATATAACTAGTATTAAAGATCTCGTGAATACACACAGACATATACTACACTTGGCAAACCTTGTCACAAAACTATGATTGTAACTTCCCATGTTCTCGGTAAAAGCAAATATATTTTGTCTGCTTAATTATTTCCCACATCGGAATCATGTAAATCAAGTTGTGCATAGCATGTATAGATCCAATTCAATTCTAATTTTTTTTTCTTAGTCCCTAACTTACCATTGTTTTCTTCTCTCTATAAAAGGACTTATTAAATAAATCTTTGCACTTCTGAAGTAGTCAAAGTGCCATTATGTGTTGAGAATATCACACGAACTATTCTATATATTAGAAACATTTACCAACATATACAACCCAGCTTAGGGCTTATTGGTTAAACCAACACTTGATGAGATCAATTATTTACGTCGAGATTTTTGTAAAAATTACTAGCCTCCTTACCTTATATATATATATACATACATACACACACATAAATGACTATTTGAGCAAGGTGGATATGTGTAGGAACTTCCATACACTTTACAATAACTTACGAAGAGACTAGAGGTCTTGGACATACACTCATGACTTGGATTCATACATATATAGGCTGTCAAAAGATGCTCCTACAATTTCGCTAGAATCTCTCAATCAACCACTTAACATTTTTTGGTAAGCTATTACTTAAGAAAGTGGTTGAAACCTCTTGGGAGCTGAAATTTTGGCAAGGCCTCAAGAATCCCATCGATCAAATGACTTCATAAAACGAAATTGCAACATGTGGATACTTTTACCTTGAAATTCACAATGGTAAATGATATGGATGCATCAAAACATGCCACATGGCAAGATACATTGGGATTCAATATGGTTTGATGATGTGGACCAAGCAAATGATGCCACATTGCATTGAGATCAACACGTGCCAGAGACCTTGTACAAGCTCCACAATTCATTTGTGCCATTTTTTTGTGCTCCCTCTTGTCTCACTCACTTCCCCATATTCTTCATTGCATTTCTTTTCGGACTCTCTTCTGCAAGAAAAAACACATTGCTTCCTAAAGGGTCTTAGTGTCAAGGTGATATATGCATTTCTTTGCTTTTTGAATTCTGTTTAGGGTGCTTAATATGGAGCATTCATTCATGTAGTTATAAATATGAAACTTCTTTGAACACGACCTATCTAAGTGATTAGGTTAATTTAAGAAGCTTGGATGGCCCTAATTGCTTGAATAGGTTGTGTTTGAGGAGAATAAGTATATGATGGTTATTTTATTTCCTCGTTTTAAAGAGTGTTTATTCATTTAGTTATGTAATGAATTTCACATTTCAACAAGTTTGAATTAAAAGAAACAAGACATTATTGATTCAAGAGATAAGAGCCATCAGAGAAGTACATATGGTCCTAATTGCTAGAATCAGTCATCTGCATTGAAACCAATTGCTTTATGTGATTTTCTTTTTCTAAATATAAGAAGTGGCTTACCATTGATTGATATCATTCAATACACATGATATCACTTGAGAGCTCACATTATTCAACACAACCAATTCAAGTGATTAGGGCAATGAGAGAACTCTAGATGGCCCTGATCACTTGAATCAGTCATCTTTGTTCAGAGCACTCCTTTGATGTTAATCTTCTTATTTGAATATAAGTCATGGTGTTGATCACACATGTATGCATTATGTGGGTGATATATTCATGATGTGTGATAGTGGTTGTTGAAAAAACTTAGAGAAGCTTGTAGGAAGTAGAAAAGTGTGTTTCGAAGCGATGAAGTTTGGTCTAGCCAACTGGCACAAGACCAGCCCTTGAGCTTATGGAGACTCAAATAGACCTTATAGGCATGGGATAAGTGCAAAGAAATTCACTATGTACTTTGGAGCATCAAGGAGAAAGAGTCGATACAAGACAGATAGGTTTGCACCTCGACTAGCTCAAAAAACTTACTATCTATGGAAGAGACAATGAACTTCAAATGCCCATAGCAACCTGCGTGATTACAATTAGAAACAATCCTTTTTATGGGAGTGATACACATAGGGTTGAGTGTTTAGAATGCAAAAAAGTATAAGGAATAAGAAAAATATGCTATAGGAATGAATCAAACACTCAACGGTGGTACTACCTATTTTTTAGGAATACATAGAGATTGACCCCAAGACTCAAAAACTTACATTTCTCCCAATATGTTGAATGAAATGCTATATCAGTTTATAGGAATAAACTGGACACTACTGCCTTTCCAATGATCCATCTTGCACTCAATTTGGAGCTTTCTAGAGAGAGCAGCAGCCTCTGTACGATTACGGTTGCCGAAGAAGATGATGTAGAAAATTAAAGGAGCAAGACAATGATGATCACAAGTGTATGTATATTGCTTCCATGTATTGTACAAGTGATTTCAAGTCTTTATATAGACTCTAGGAGTGTTCGAAGAATTCTACAAGTGGATTTTGAATTCAAATGAAGGTGGGAATAGTTGTTGGAGGGAATCAATTCACTTTCCTATAATCTAGGAAAAGTGAAGATCTAGTTTGATCTACCTTTAGGTGATTGATTGCTTGATTGAATGCAATTCAACCACCACAAATTCGTGGGATTTTGGCTCTATCTTTCTACCTTTACATGTGTAAAGCTCAAAGCTTTTATAATGGTAAAATATCCATGAAAAATGTTTTTTTAAAAAAATACAATAAGTGAGCATAAGAAAGAGAACTCTCCAACAGATATTCTTTCGACACGATAGCCTTTGATGTAGATCAAATCCACCTCAAGCATAGTGTAAGCTTGATATTCCAACAGCTCCCCCTCAAGGTAAAGTATGCTTGAGTCTTCGTTCTTTGATAGGTTGAATACCTGCCATAGCTTTGAATCTACAAAGCTTTATTCCATCAAGTGCCTTTAGCATCATATCTGCTACTTGCTTTTCAGTAGGAACAAAAGAAATGTCAATCTACTTTGCCATGAGCTTCTCTCTGATAAAGTGGTAATGAATGTCTATGTGTTTGGTTCTTGCATGGAAAATAGGGTTTGCCGCTGGATGCATGGAACTTACATTATCTCCAAATATGATGTGAGGTTTGGAACTCACAAGTCCCAAATCTGTATACAATGCCTTTAACCATATTGCCTCTTGAGTTGCTATGGTCAAGCCTCTGTACTCTGCTTCCATCGCGGATAAAGCAACTGTTGGTTGCTTCTTGGAACTCCATGACACTAGCTTTGAACCTGTAAATGCTAAGTAACCTGAAGTACTTCTTCTATCATCCTTAGCTCTTGCCCAATCTGCATCTAAATAGATTTTGATATCCAAATCTGGAGAGTAAGGATAGAATATACCTTCGTTGATTGTACCTTTGAGATACTTCAATACTCTCTTAGTTGCATCCATGTGTGGTCTTCTTGGCGAGTGTATGAATTTACTAAGCACTCCCACACTATATGCGATGCCTTCCCTTGTATGAGTAGCATATATCAAGCTACCTACCAAGCTTTGATAGTCTTTTATGTCTTTAATTCTCTCACGTTCATAAACACTAAGTTTATGATTTATCTCCAAAGGTGTACCTGCAGGTTTAGTGTTCTCCATTTTGAACTTGAGAAGTAGATCTTGAATGTATCTTCTCTAAGTCAAACACATTCCTTCATCTGTGTATATCACCTGCATACATAGGAAATATGTGAGCTCACCTAAGTCACTAATTTTCAACTCCTCTTGCATGTGTCTCTTGATCCTTTGAATGCCATTTAGATCATCACCTGTCACAATAATTTCATCTACATATACACATAGATAGAAAACCTCATCGTGATCCCTTTTGATGAATAGAGAAGGATGTGAGTTGCTAGGTTTGAAGCCTTGATCTTGAAGATATGTAACCAACATGTAATTCCAAGCTCTAGGAGCTTGTTTCAGTCCATACAATGATTTCTTAAGTCTGCAAACATAAGATGCATGATTATGGTCTTCAAAACCTAGTGGTTGTGACATGTATACCTCTTTACTTGTCCAACCATTTAAGAATGCATTTTTTACATCAAGTTGGAGGAGTCTCCAATTCCTTGCAGCAGCTACACTTACCAATGTCCTGATTGTAGTCATCTTTGCAACTGGTGAGAATGTTTCCTCATATCTCCTTCAATGCATCTATTTCTTCTTTCATGGGCTTTTCCCAATTAGAGTTTCCCTTTTCCTCTTCATAGGTGGCCGGTTCCTCTGAAATAGAGTCTTTTGCCAAGTAGATTGAATGCTTTGTAACAAATGTGGAATCATATCCATACCTTTTTGGTTGTTTTTTCTCTCTTGTTGATCTTCTAGGTGCTTGTTTGGAGCATTCTCCAACCTCTTGCATCTTTGCTTTGCTTCTTGACTTCCATAGCTTGTAATCCTTTTCTCTTTCATCTTGGTCATCGTCTATACCACTTCTTGGATCTTGGACCTGTGTATCATGCTTGCTTCCTAATTGATGAGAATCAGAATCAAGATCATATCGTAGAGTTACCTTTTGTTTGTCTTCATCATACCAAGACCTGTGTTCTTCAAACACAACATCTCTACTTGTAGTGAATTTCTTGATTGAAGGATTATAGAACCTATAACCCATCTGAGTTGAATCGAATCCAATAAACACTACCTTTGTTGCCCTTTCATCTAGCTTACCTCTTATTTGTGATGGTATATGAACATAAGCTAAACAACCAAAAACCTTGAAATGTCCAAGACTAGGTTTTCTTCCATGCCATGCTTCATAAGGAGCCATACCTTGAAGTGATTTGGATGGTAGTCTATTGACAAGGTACACAGCAGTTGAAATAGCCTCTGCCCATATATAATGTGGAAACTTCTTCTCTTCAAGCATTGTTTTGGCTGATCCAACCAATGTCTTGTTTCTCCTCTCTATAATTCCATTTAGTTGAGGAGAGTATCTCGTAGTCACTTCCCTTTTGATACCTTTGTCCTGCAAGAACTCATCAAACTCTTTGGAGAAGTGTTCTCCCCCTCCATCAAATTTGAGCTTCTTGAGTGATCTACTTGTATGATTCTCACATGTGCGAGAGATTTTTTGAAGCAATCAAACACTTCATTCTTACTGTTGATAAAGTATAGAACTGTCCATCTACCTGGTCGTCAATAAATGAGAGAGAATACCTTGATCCTCCCAATGAAGGTTCTTGACTTGGTCCCCATATATCTATATGTATTGAGTCTAATAAGTTGTTGTGGATGTAGCCTTTGTGGTTGAATGGTTTTCTTTGTGCCTTCCCAATCTGACATGCATCACACCTGTTGATCATGTGTTGCATCTTTGATATGTTTGGCAGTCCTACAACACTTTGATCCTTGCATATATCCTTTGGCAAGATTCTTTCATTCACATGAGCAAGTCTCTTATGCCACACTTCGAGCTCACTTTGGGTTTGAGACCCAAAATTGAATAGAGCTATGTTCCTGGTTTCGCCTACTTCAAAAGTAAAGAGCCTACCATGCTTCTCACCTCTGGCTATCTTCTTGAAGCCTTTACATGGATCTTCCACAAAAGCTCCATGCTGGGTGAACCTAACATGCAAGCCTTTTTCAACTATTTGGCCTACACTTATTAGGTTTTTAGTGATAGTGGGTACATAGAGAACCTTACTTAGAATGTTTATCTTGCCATTGGAAGCTTTGACATTACCAATCTTCCCCACATTGTGCTTTGTGTCATCCCCTATTTGGACTTCATGTCTATGCTTTGGACTTTCCAAATTGGATAGAAGAGCAATGTTTCTTGCAACATGATTCGAACATCCTCTTGATGCACAAAGAGTGATGAGTATTAACAAATTTTCCTCTTTACTTCAAAAGTACCTAAACAAATGATGTAGATGCCTTGCTTCTTCACTAGTAGACTTCTCTTGTGCTTTATGTATACCATTAAACTCTAACAACTCTAGTTCTTCCAAAGCCTTCAATAGCTCCATCTAGTTATCTTAAATCTGTACCTATGGTGAAGTTTCTCGGACACCATTCAAAGGAGAATATACACCTTCCCTATGCAGCTTGAAGCATGAATGGCCTCACAAGTATGTTCATAGATACCTCTGTTTACTCAAATCAATGGTTCTCTGCATTCCTATGGAGTGAACCTAAGAGCTCTTTTTCAATAAAAGTAGAGTTTGGGACCTTTATATTCTATTTTATCCCACTCAAAAAACTCATCTTTACTTTAGAACTAATGGCTCCAAGATAGGCTACTCACTCCCTTCACTAAACATGGAGACAAAGACCATTGTTTACTTTAGACTTGATTTCTCTAGAACATGTAGAATTTTATCTTAATCTTCAAGGAAACTACAGAGGACTACTGTGGCCTTCTAACAAGCCAAATATTAAAAGAAATGGATACCATATGAAGAGGGAACTCTACTCATCACTTAGAGCTAACTAGCTGCTTGAAAAACAAAATAGAGTGTGAGCTAAGGCTACACAAAGTATGGAGAAAATGCTCAAGCAATCATGGGATTCCATGGTGGTGATTTTCACCTAAGGAAATATCCAAAGCTTTCACAAAATATAGGTGATGTACTACAGGATTTGTCAATAGGAGGTGCAAAAGCATAAAGATTTTTTAGCAACAATGATGAAAAAAACTAAATGCAATTTGGAATTGTTGGAAAACAATTCTACGAGGTTACAACAAATGTAAAATTAAATTCAAAATAGCAAAGAGTAATAGAGGTGTAGCTTAAATTTGATAAATGTTTTTAAATCATAAGGCAACAAGTAATATTTCGTGTATGTGATTGATTTCAAAATGGAAATTGCAAAGCTTATAGAAACCATCACAAAGGCTTGGAGTTTCAAAGACATAACTTACTAATTAGTGAGTTTTTAAGAGATTATTTCCTTGACCATTAATTTTAATTCAAGTAAAAATTTTATGATCTTAATCTTTATGTTCTTACAACATATTCTTTATTTGTGTGGTCCATTCTTTGTAGAAAAGGAACACTTTCCACATGGAACACTCAATGGATGGAAAGGTATATGATTATCATGCCAGAACAAGATTCTTAAGTGATAAAAAGTAATCCATTCAAAGAGATTTTTGATTGATTTCTTAGAAGACAAATCAAAATGAGCACATGCCAGATATTATCAACATACTCAAACAATACACATCATGGAATTAAAATATCATTGTAAGGAGAAAACTCCTTTTAGGAAAAAACTTGGATTAAATACGAGAAGAATGATATCTCATACTAATGTGAAGTTTTAGTAGTAGAGATGGTATCAAAAAGGATTTGTAATTATTTTTGATATTTTTTTACCAAAAATTATGTATGGATGTATTTATAGTTGTAAAACCATACAACTGATGAAATAAAAGTTCCTTACTCTTCTTTGAGTCTTTTGAATGAACTTGATGGATGAAAATCACCTCTATGTTTGAGATATGCATTCTTGTTGTAAGTAGCAATAATTTTTACATCTGAGACCTCTACAACTAGTGCATAGCTAGAATAGCAAAGGAAGTAACACATTCTTGAAGAGTTTAGTCCTAGGGTATAGCCAAGTATCTTGAATATTGTTGTTCTCTCAAGGAGCAACACCCTATATGCATTAAATGTCAATGAGGAACATCCTGTGAAGAGATGGATAGGTATGTGCTTGAAGATGAAGAGGTGTTGCAAAATCCTTGATCTACACCAGCCAAATGAACTCCAGGAGTATGTGGTGGCCCCTTTTAGCTTGCCAATGGATGTATTAGACACCCTATGTACCTTGGAAGATCACTCACAAAAAGATAGATCAATACAGATAAGTTGGAGTTAGCTCAGAGGTGAAGAGCTTGCTATTTTGGTTCATACACATGTCAAGTGTTTTGCATAATTCTCTAAGCACAGCAGCAATTAGCTTAATTCCTCTTGGGGAAGTCTAGTTAACATAAATAGATAACTCTCAAGAGTAATATCATAAAAAATAATGAACCACACACTGAGAATGATGTTTAGCAACTGATGACATCATCCCGATTTTCACGGGCTGCTATAGTTTGAGACCAATGAGTAGAAAACCAAACATAACTCCAGATTTAACAATCCAATGATTATTGAAATGTGTACGCTTATACTACACAGTAAGCTGAATCCAAGAAGCTTTAAATCATTGAATTTGGATAAGTACACACTGAGAAACAGCTCTGACAAGATGAGTAAAAAAGTCGGGTACCTGACAGAGAAGTGAAAATGACAGATAGGGTTGACTTCAACTGAACATAACTGAAGATTGCAATACCCAAATGAAATGAATTTTGATGAGCATATATTAGACTTATAGAGCTAAATTTACCAAGTTAAATCACTGAAAATGATGCACCAAGCTCAGAGAAACCATCTCTGCAATCTAACTGAGAAAACTAAGATATATGGCAGTGAGGAGTACACTTCACAAGAACATGGAAATATGAACTCAAATGATCATGAAAATGAAAGTATATTGCTTTTACAATACAATGGACTTACTGATACATATGTGTGCCTTGTAATCACACCTTGATATGGCATAAAGCTCAGCTCTTGGAGGTCTTCACATAGGTCTCTCTAACCACGACTAAAGCTGCCATCTATTTATAGTTGAGCTTGGGAGGCTAACTTCCCTCAATCACTCTCTAATCAATTAGTGATTGATTTGATTCTCTACCTACTACAAATCACAAATTCGTGGCTCCTCTTTCCCTTTTTGATCAAGTGGACTCAACCACTTAAGATTCTCTCACTTTTACATTAAGTAAACTCTTCAAAAGTTACAAGAGGTAGTTCACAAGTGAACTTTGCATAGTCTTCATTTTAAAGCTTCTTCTATGACTTTGTGGGACTCAAGCCAATACTTAGGCTTGTCATAGACTTGCTCCAACAGCTCCCCCTCAAGCCAAGTATGCTTGAGGTCTTCAATCTTCCAAGATTACCTATAAACCAATCATAGCCTTGAATTTGCAAAGCTTTGTACCATCCAATGCTTTGGTTAGAATATCAGCACATTGTTGATGAGTGGACACATATGATATTTGAATCTCTTTGCTTAGAACCTTCTCTCTTACATAGTGATAATGAACTTCAATATGTTTAGTCCTTGCATGAAAAATAGGATTAGCAGCCAAATGAATAGAACTCATATTGTCACCATAAATAGTTGGAGTTCCAAACTCCAATCCAAGATCTTTGAATGATGTCTTCATCCACATAGCTTCTTGTGTAGCTATGGCAAGACCTCTATATTCAGCTTCAGTAGAAGAGAGAGCAACTGTGGGTTGCTTCTTGGATGACCATGAAATAAGCTTTGAACCTGCAAAGGTAAGATAACCTGAAGTGCTCCTTCTATCTTCCTTGGAGCCAGCCCAATCTGCATCAGAAAATAGCTTCAAACCTAAATCAGATACATAAGGATAATAAAGTCCTTCATTTATGATTCCTTTGAGATACTTGAGAATCCTTTTGGCAGCATCCATGTGTGGTTTCCTTGGTGTGTGCATAAATTGACTTAGCACACTCACACTGTAACATATATCTACTCTTGTCAATGTGGCATAATTGAGACTACCCACTAGACTTTGATATGATGTGATGTCCTCTATGAGTTCACCTTCATGTGAGCTCAATTTGTGATTGACCTCCATTGGAGTACCTGCAATCTTACAATCTTGCATCTTCAATTTTTCCAACATGTCCTTAATGTACTTTCTTTGAGTGAGAAACAAACCATGATATTTGTAAACAACTTCCAAACCTAGGAAGTAGGTAAGTGAACCCAAATCACTTATCTTGAACTCTTCTCTCATCTGATCTTTGATCTTCTTCATACCATCTGCATCATTTCCTGTCAATATAATATCATCTACATATACACATAGGTAGATGATCTCAGAATTACTCTTTTTGATAAAGAGTGAAGGATCTGCCTTGCTTGGTTGAAAGCCTTTGTCCTACAAGAATGAAACAAGCCTAAAATTCCAAGCTCTTGGAGCTTGCTTGAGACCATACAATGCTTTGTTAAGTTTACACACATAATCAAGATAAACTTGATTCTCAAAACCAGGTGGTTGTGCCATATAAACCTCTTCTGTTATCCAACCATTCAAGAATGCATTCTTTACATCTAGTTGAAGTATCTTCCAATTCTTGGAAGAGGCAATACTAAGCAAAACCCTAAGAGTAGGCATCTCTGCCACAGGAGAGAAGGTCTCCTCATAATCAATTCCTTGCGTTTGTGCAAAGCCTTTTGCTACAAGCCTTGCCTTATACCTGTTAATGGAACCATCAGAATTTTTCTTGAGTTTATAGACCCATCTTGAGCCTATTACCTTCATGGATGAAGTCTTGGGCACCAAATCCCAAGTGTTGTTTTCTTCAACTGCTTCAATGTCTTTCTTCATTGCATGCTTCCATTCTGTTTTTGCTTTGGCCTCTTCAAATGATGATGGCTCCTCTTGGTTTATGTCTTGTGCTATGTAGATAGAATGTTTAGTTACTAATGAGGTGTCAAACCCATACCTTTCTGGTTTTTTCTTTTCCCTCATAGATCTTCTTAGGCCACGATGTGATGATTCTGCCTCATGTCCAAGTTCTTGCAATTTTGCTTTACCTTTAGACTTCCATGCTTCGACCTTTTCCATCTGAGATTTTTCAGCATCCTCCGACGTGTCTTGTTCTTCAATCTTTGGTTGTTCTCTACCAAGCTTTGGAAAATCTTCTTCAAGATCATATGGTAAATTGATCTTCCTGCATGAATCTTCATACCATGAATTGTTTTCATCAAAAACTACATCTTTGCTTACCAAGAATCCTTTGTTGGTAGGGTTGTATAACAGGTAACCCTTTTGATTGTTGTCATATCCAATAAATACACACCGTTCTACCTTTGGATCCATCTTGCCTCTAACCTGTGAAGGAACATGAGCAAAAGCAATACATCCAAAAATTTTACAATGATCTAAGCTTGGTCTTCTTCCATTCCAAGCCTCATATGGAGTCATCCCATCAAGGGATTTTGAAGGCAACATGTTAATCAAGTAAGTGGCTGTAGATACAGCCTCAGCCCATAGATAATTAGGCAAATGCTTTTCATTTAACATGGACCGTGCAGCTTCAACAATTGTCCTATTCGTCCTTTTTGCCACTCCATTTTGCTTAGGAGTGTACCTTGTAGTTACCTCTCTTTTGATTCCTCTTTCTTGAAGAAAAGAATCAAACTCATGGGAGAAGTATTCTCCTTCCTTTGTAGCCTCCTTGATAGTTTGAATGATTGTAGTTGTTGTAGTTGCCATGATAATTGTTGAACCTTCCTCTTGAGTAGCCATAACTTCCTCTATTGTATCCTCTCCCTCTTTGATTCCTAGAATTCCTAAAGCAATTTTCAGTTGTATGATTAGTTAGTCCACAAATAGAACATGAGTTGGAGTCTTGGGATCTCCCCCTGCCTTGTCTACCTCCTCTTCCTCTACCTCTGCCATGTCTTCCTCTACCTGCATAGTTAGCTTGATATGTACCTACTTCATCATCCACTTTCTTTGCCTTTCCTTTGTTATCTTTGGACTTGCTTTTATCAATGTATAAAGCTGAAGATTGATTACCTTTAGAGCTTTCTCCATTTTTGATAAGCTTTGCCTCTTGAGTTAGTAGTTGTCCAATGAGTGTATTGAAATCAGGTACATGCATGTCCATGTACAAATCCATAGCTGTGGTGAATGCTTCCCACTTGTCATCTGCCTTCAAGCCATTGATGATGTGCCTGACAATTTTCTCTTCATCTATTAGCTCTCCAATGCTTCCCAACTGATCTGCTATGTCCTTGAGCTTTGTGACAAAATCAGTCACATTTTTTTTAGGAGCCTTCTTGAGAGTTGTGAAATCCAACCATAGTTGATGCTTCCTAGCTTTAGTACTTGAAGAGAAGAAAGCTTCAAGTGCATCCCACACTTCTTGAGATGTCTTACAAATTCTAATGTGAGGCAACAAAAAAATCTGAGATAGAGTTGAGGAGATAAGACCTTGCAAGTGCATCCTTGGAGCACCATGTGCTCAATCTTTCTTGCTCTTCTTGTGTTGGTTGACTTTTGTTCCTGAAACTTGGCATAACTTCATCTCCAGCCACATAACCATATAAACTTCTACCTTGGAGATAAGCTTCCATTCTTAATGAACAAGCTGAGTAGTTACCTCTGTCCAATTTGTCAATTGATGAAGGAAATCCATCTCCCATGTTGTCCAACCTTGCTTTGATACCACTGGGAAGAGATGGATAGGTATGTGTTTGAAGATGAAGAGGTGTTGCAAAATCCTTGATCTACACCAGCCAAATGAACTCCAGGAGTATGTGGTGGGCCCTTTTAGCTTGCCAACGGATGTATTAGACACCCTATGTACCTTGGAAGATCACTCACAAAAAGATAGATCAAAACAGATAAGTTGGAGTTAGCTCAGAGGTGAAGAACTTTCTATTTTGGTTCATACACCTGTCCAATGTTTTGCATAATTCTCTAAGCACAGCAGCAATTAGCTTAATTCCTCTTGGGGAATTCTAGTTGACGGAAAGAGCTAACTTTCAAGAGTAATCTCATCAAAAATAATGAACCACACACTGAGAATGATGTTTAGCAACTTATGACATCATCCCGATTTTCACGAGCTGCTACAGTTTGAGACCAATGAGTAGAAAACTGAACATAACTCCAGATTTAAGACTCCAATGATTATGAAAATGTGTATGCTTATACTAGACAGTAATCGAAAGCCAAGAAGCTTCAAATCATAGAATTTGGATAAGTACACACTGAGAAACAGCTCTGACAAGATGAGTAAAAAAGTCGGGTACCTGATAGAGAAGTGAAAATGACAGACAGGGTTTACTTCAACTGAACATAACTGAAGATTCCAATACCGAAATTAAATGAAATTTGATGAGCATATATTAGACTTATAGAGCTAAATTTACCAAGTTAAATCACTGAAAATGATGCACCAGGATCAGAGAAACCATCTCTGCAATCTGACTGAGAAAACTGAGAGATATGGCAGTGAGTAGTACACTTCACAAGAACATGGAAATATGAACTCAAATGATCATGAAAATGAAAGTATATTGCTTGTAAAATACAATGGACTTACTGATACCTATGTGGGCCTTGTAATCACACCTTGATATGGCATAAAGCTCAGCTCTTGGAGGTCTTCACATAGGTCTCTCTAACCACGACTAAAGGTGCCATCTATTTATAGTTGAGCTTGGGAGGCTAACTTCCCTCAATCACTCTCCAATCAATTATTGATTAATTTGATTCTCTACCTACCACAAATCATGCATTCGTGGCTCCTCTTTCCCTTTCTGATGAAGTGGAATCAACCACTTAAGATTCTCTCACTTTTACATTAAGTAAACTCTTCAAAGGTTACAAGAGCTAGTTCACAAGTGAACTTTGCATAGTCTTCATTTTAAAGCTTCTTCTATGACTTTGTGGGACTCAAGCCAATACTTAGCCTTGTCATAGACTTGCTCCAACACATCCCATATATTTTGATAGGGCCTTCAAAGAGAATAGTGCAAAAATAGGGTGCTTATTGTAAATCTTATGTACATCATAGAATAAATTTGGTGTTTATTTTGGAAGATAGTGGATGATTGAATGAATATCCACTTTTGTGTTTCTTTTATTCTCTAAAAGTCTACATGTGGCCATCCCTGTGCTTAGAAAATTTTCTTCATCTTATACTGATAGGTACCAAAAAGCGAGAAAGTAAGATTCTATATGTGTTGGGAAAAAGCAATGATGAAGCAAAAGGAATTTGTATACAAAAAAGAGAACAAATGAAAATTATGATATGAGTCGGGGACAGGACCAATTCAAGTAATTAGGCTCATCGCAAGATCTTGGAGATGCCTAATCTCTTAAATTGGTGTCTCCTCAAGATCATGAAAAAAAAAACATATTTGGCCTATTTATATTGTTATACCCATGAATGATTAGGGACAGGAGATTTTTATATGGGAAAACTTCAGCAATATTTGAAATGAATCTAGGAAATAACTAATTCAAGCAACTAGACACATCAGAACATCTTGGATGATCCTAATCTTTGAATCAATTTTATGTCAAAATCATTACAAAGAGAAGTTGATATGCCTATTTCGTGTGTGTGTGTGTGTATATGTATATATATATATATATATATATATATATATATATATATATATATATATATATATATATATATATATATATATATATATATATATATATATATATATATATATATATATATATATATGTGTGTGTGTGTGTGTGTGTGTGTGATGCATAAAGAGATTGTGTAGGAAGGAAAAAAAAAAACACAAGTGATGGAATGAAATTTAGAAACAACCAGTTCAAGCGATAAGGCTCATGAGAAAATCATGGATAGACCCAATTGCTTGAATTGATCGTTCTGAAAATCATTATAAATAGAGGTAAATTTTCTTATATCTCATGTCAATATCTGTGAATGATAAGGAATAAGGGCTCACATAAGGAGGAAAGCAAAAAAAAACTGGTGTAATGGAATGAATCTAGGATATGACCAATTCAAGTGATTTGGATCATCAAAAAAGCTTGGATGTGCCTAATCACTAGATTCGGTTGTGTCCCAAAGATGAGTCACAATTGCATGGGAAGTGATTTGGGAATACCTAATCCTCATCCTCATCCTGAATCAATTTTTCACCATCAATTCTCATATTTTTCCCCTTTTCCTCAAGAACTTCCACAAATGTCCAAATGAGTGAATTCCAAGCTCTTTATGTCACTCCTCAAAATCTTCATCTAGAAGTGTTGGATTCTTTTCAAGTACTCTCACATGGCAACTAAGTGCTTTGGATGAATCTTTAAATGCATCATTCGACAAGCTCAAATTAGGGCTTAGAAACTCCTCTTTAGTTTCTTTCTCCCCATCTACAAGTTTCTTTGCAATTTCTTCAAATCAAGCTATTGCTACAAGGCAATAATCTTCTCTAGGATTAAAGATCTCTTGTATGAAATAGAGAGGAATAAAGTGATCCCCAAAGATAAAGTAATATGGAAGGTTTGGAAGAAGAAGTTATTTTTTTGAGATCTTGACATCTTCTATTGGCTCTCTAATGGTTGTCTCGGCTCGAAAAGTTTTTGTATCCAAATGTCTAACCTATTCTAGTTCTGCTCGAAGGTTTATTACTTCAACCATTTATTTAACATCAATATCTAAATTTCTGTCAAGAGTCTAGTGATGTTTCTTTCTCTTCTTCAAGGTCCCTTTTTTTTCATTCTTATCACTATATGAATGATCAAGCCAAATCATAAATACCATATTCATTCGAAGTAAACAACAACCACTTTCATCATGTGATAAAAAATACATCCTCCCAAGCAAGAGGGAAGCCTTTCCACACTTTCTAGTACTTAGGGCCTTGTTCAAAGGATCCTTCCCAAAGATGCTTAGGTGAATATATTCCTTGCTAGATATTACCACTTCCTCTCCATGGATGATCTTCAGGAAACAATTCCACTCATCTTTAAGAAATGGCTTAGTTTTGTCTAAAAGAGCTTCAAAATCAAAGGAGGGGTTGAACACCTTCATTGCAGCTAGAAAGAGGTTGAGTCCAAAACACTCTTGAACCATGAAATTTGGTAGTTTCTCGGATGGAGAGACATCAAGAATTGCATTCTTCTCTTTCATGAAATCTCAAATGAGGCATGCAAATCAGCCTTTGCTTCTCAATAGGACCAATGAGCAGCATTCGTCAACATAGACAACAATGATTAGAAGCTCATCATTAGCATGCTTAACATATAAGGTGCTTTCAGTTGTATTGTTCTCAAAACCATGTGCAATCAGATAGGCATGTATCTTCTCACACCAAGCACGTGGGGCTTGCTTTAAACCATATAATGCCTTCTATAACCTGCACACCTTGTTTTCATGTCCTTTGTGCACAAAGCCACGGGGCTAAAAAACATACACTTCTTCATGCAAGTCACCATTCAGAAATGTTGTTTTAATGTCCAACTGATGTACATTCCAACCATGATGAGCTGCAAGTGCACAAATGCTCTGAACAATAGTCATACGGCATGTAGGTGCAAAGGTCTCATCAAAATCAATGCCTCTTTCCTGTGCACATAGTGTTTGGTTTCCATAGTTCAACAAAGCAATGTTCTTGGTGTCTTGTAGTTAAAATGTGAACAACCCACCTCTCTTCTCTCCCTTTGCTATCTTATTCAACCCTTGATTTGGATCCTCTACATAGGCTCCATGATTGGTGAATCTCACTTGCAAACCTTTCTCCACAATTTTTCCTAAACTAACAAGGTTCTTTGTAATGGTTGGCAGATAAACAACTATCTTCTCAAGGGGATGTCTTGTGTCATCGGTGTCGGTATAGATCAATCACAACTTAGTGTTTATGAAGTCAAGCAAGATTATTGACAAAGATAAAGAGTTACTTCTAGTACAAATAAAGACCAAGAAGAATTAAAAGAGCAATGGATAAAAAGCATGAGACATGAGTGTGCATATATTCACTTCAGAGGATCCTAATTAGTGTATTATAGTTAGGTAATTAGTAAATCAAATGAATAACAATGTATCTTTCAAGATCCACTTATGAATTTGTAGCTATATAAGTCGATTGTGACTTGGCAAATTCATTATCATAGATGAGATATAAGTGTCAAGTGCAATCTATAGGGTTTGAGTGTAAGAAAAATAGTTATGCAATATAACATGTAAGCAGTAAAGAAGATACGAGATATAGAAGGATCTCAACAATTTTCTACTAACAGCAAGTAAAAAGACGATGGCATTGTCCACCCGTGCGCTCTCAAGGTAGAGCTTAAATGGTGATCTAAACAACTCTAGATAGGGAGATACAAGGTAGAGGTATGCTGGCTCGATTCAATGTCTGAGGTAGTGCAAAAGTCATGTATATATAGGATAATGGGCAACCTTCCATGGACAGCTATACATGGGTGGTAGAGTGTGGGCGGCCACCGCCTCCATAGCTGCCATACACGGCTTAGGTCGGTTAAACTCGCCTAACAGATATAAATGATTTCTCACTTCGAGAGCAAATATTCTGTGGAATATTCCCTTTACCATCACGTTGAAGATGCCTATTTTGAGGTGCTCTCTTCCAAGTGCTTTAGTGAATATGTCAGCACAATTTGCCTTTGTTGGGCAATATTCTAGCTCCACAATTTCATCTTCAATCAGCTCACAAACATAAGGGTATTGTACTTCTATATGGTTGGTGTGAGCATGAAATACTAGGTTCTTTGCAATGGCCATACAACTTTGATTATCACACTTGAGTAGAGTCACCATATTTGATGAAAATCCTAGATGAGCAAGAATTCTCCTTAACCAAACTCCCTCACAAGAAGAAAAACAAGCTGCTTTTTACTCTGCTTCAGTGGAGGAGAGTGCAAGAGTTGAATGCTTCCTACTTACCCAAGAAAATATTCCTGAACCAAGTGAGAAACAATATCCAAAAACTGATTTTCTAGAATCACAATCTCCAGTCCAATCTAAATCACAATATCCTTGAAGTGTATCACCTATGTTACAAAAAAATACCAAAATCCAAGGTTCCTACAATGTACCTTAGAATTTGCATCCAGCATTCTAGTGACTCTCCTTAGGTTTGTTGGAAAACCTACTTAATACTCCAACAACATAGCAAATGTTTGGTCTAGTGTTGCACAGAAAAATAAGACTCCCAATGAGCTTCCTATACTTCGTAGCATCTACATGAGGCATGGAATCATCCATAGATTGCTTATGATTTACCTCTATAGGTGTGCTAGTTGGTTTGCAGTCCATCATTCCAAATGCCTTGAGAATTTCTTTGGCATATTTTTGTTGTGAGATGAAAATGCAATCCTTTCTTTGCCATACTTTCACTTACCAAACAAAAGTGGAGTAGACCTAAGTCTGTCATTTCAAACTCAGTTTCCAAGCTGATCTAAGTTTGATTGATGAGTTATTGATGATCTCCTATAATGATCAAGTCATCTACATATACAATGACAACAACTAGCTTGCTATCCCTTTTCGTTACATACAAGTTAGCATCAGAATTACTTCTTTCAAAACTCATATTTTTTAAAAAATTATCTATTTGTTGGTACCAAGCCTGTGGTGCTTGCTTAAGTCCATACAAAGCTTTCTTCAACCTGTAAACTTTATTTTCTGAATTGTGCACCTCAAAACCTAGTGGTTGAGATACATACACCTCCTCCTTGAGGTGACATCCATCTGAAAAATAGGTGAGGCCTTGTGTGCAACTATCACAAGTACCATCCAAATAGTTGTCATGTGTGTTGCTGGTGCAAAAGTTTCTTGAACATCAAATCCTTTGATTTGTGAAAAACCCTGTGCAACTAATCTTGCCTTATACTTTTCTAAAGTACCATCTACTTTATACTTAGCTTTCCAAATCCATTTAGTACCTATTACCTTCTTCTTTGGTGACAAGTCGACTAGATCCCATGTATCATTTTTTAGTATATTATCATACTCAGACTGCATTGCCGCTCTGCAACCTGGACCATCAAGGGACTCTTCAATGGTGGTAGGTTCCTTTATCGAGCCCATGATATCTGCCATTAGATCCATGTTAACAATGAGTTCTAAGGCTCTTCTTTGCTCCTCTATGTTGAGATATCAAGCTCAACATGTGATGATCCAGGATGAAACGTAACAGTTTTTCGTTTCTATGACATGTATAGTGGTCATGCCGGTATATGTCAGGGATACTACTGCGGAAAAATAGCTCAACGCTAGAATTAAAAAAAAAAAAGTGGAATGGGGAACCCTTCATTTCCCTACCTAGGGTTCATCTCTATGTGGAACTCATCTAGTGATCTAGCGCATCCTTTCTTCATTCTTGACTCGGCGAGAAGGAAAAGCTCATTGATCTTTATTAGATTTATCTACCAAGAGTGATGGCACATTTGTTCCTTGGTAGTTCACTCATTCCCGAACATTAGGTTTTTCCTTATGTACTGATCTTTATATATTGCACCTCTATTCTTGTTTTTAGGTCATTCTTGTACATTCCTTTTTATGTAATAGAAGAAGAAGAAGTTCATTCTTCCTTGCCTCAATCTGTGTGTGCTTCTCCTTGAGAGTGAGAGTGTGTGTGTGATCTCTCTTCCTTATCTCCTTTCTTGTGACATGGTATCAGATCCAGCATGGCTGTAGAGAGCTCGTGGAGAAGGCAACGATAAAGAGTACACAGCAAGGTGTGGAGAAAACGCGATTCACAAATGACCTCCATTTGCTACAAAAATCGACGTGAAGGTAGACCTCCATTTTGAGACCGCAAGGTGGGGCCCACAAAAAAACCAAGTTAGTTTCAGAAACTATAACTTGCATTCTGTTCGGCAACACTCATATATTCTAGATCCAAAATTTCAAGCAATTATGTGTAGTGTTGATACAAGAAAACTATGTTTTTCTGAGATCCAACTATCACGTCATAGTGTGACAGTGTTCAAGCAGAAGTGCTTTGCAGTGTTGTGAATTGCTACAAAAATGGCAAACGCAGATGGAGTGAGTCAGCTTATGAGCGATAAGCTAGACAAAAACAACTTCCATGCTTGGAGATTCAGAATGAAAAATTTCCTGATGGGAAAAGGCTATCGGAAGAACATCGAAGGAGAGAATGAAAATGCTCTGCAGTTACCAGAAAGGAATCGGACTGCAAATCAGGTAAGATCATATGAGGAATGGAATCAAGGAGCACGAAAGATAATGTACTTGCTATCTATTAGCATATAGGATAGCATGATTGGACACATAAGGATGCCAAGACTCGAAAAGAGGCTTGGAATAGTTTGGTGACATTGTATGAGACCAATGCAAAGGCACGAAAATTGCAACTCAAGAACGAGCTACATATCTTGGAGAAAAAGAGCATGTCGGTAAGTGACTATACCCTGAAAATCAAAAGCATATGTGAGTCACTTGCATCTATTGGAGTGAATGTAGATGATGATGATAAGGTGGAAGTATGCCTTCGTGGTTTAGGAGCTGCATATAAGCAGTTCAGAACTTCTATATAGACAAGGGAAAATATTCCAAATTTTGTTGATTTGGTATCTACGCTGATTATTGAAGAAAAGAATCTTTGTGAGGATTCAAACTCCCAAGGAAAGCCCAGTTCTGAGCAGGTATTCTACTCTGGTAGAGGAAGAGGGAGAATAGAGGTTTCGGAAGTGGAAGAGGAAACAATAACCAAGACCAAGGTCAACAATAGAATCATGTAGGAGAAAGAGGACAGTTTCGAGGCAGGTGGAGCGAGGTCGCAAAAATTCCAAAGAAATGATTCAAGTAATAATAGTAAAGGATGCTAGAATTGTGGTAAACCTGGACACTTTGAACGTGATTGCAGGTTGAAGAATCAAAATAACAGAAGGCAGCAAAACAACTATGCATCCACAAGTGCAGATGCATCTGAGAAGCTGTTCATGGTTCAACATCACATGATGGATACAATGTCTACTAGTATTTCAAAATCAAATGATAATGTTTGGTATGTTGGTTCAGGTGCTTCAAATCACATGACCAGTCATGCGGAATGGTTTAGTACTTTGTAGAAATTGCGAGTTCTTGGATATGTGGAAACAGGTGATGACACATCACATCCTATTGAGCATACAAGAAACATAGCACTATCCATGGAAGATGGAAAGTTAAACATCTTGCTCATGTGTTCCAAATATAACAAAGAATCTGGTTTCTGTCGGACAACTGGTTGACCAGGGATTACAAGTCAATTTCAATGTTGATGGATTATATGTAGAAGAGTATAAGCAAGATGGACGATTGGTTGCCAAAGGAAACAAAGTGGGTAGGATGTTCACCTTAAATGTGAAGATTCCTAAAATGAATGCAACCATGTTTGCAAAAGGTGCAGGAGTTATTGTTGATATAGAGATCTGGCACAATGGATTGGACATGCAAACTTGCAAAGGCTGAAATTGATGCAGTCAAAGGAGATTGTCCATGGACTACCGAATTTCAAAGTTGCAGAAATGCAAAAGGTATGTGCAGCGTGTCAATTTCGTAAACAGTCAAGAGCATCATTTCCACATGACAAGCATGTTAGTGAGAATGTACTAGAAGTAGTACATATACATGTTTGGGGTCTCAAGTTTTGAGTGGACTGAATGCATCACCAAGCAATAGTTCCAACTCAAATCCATGTATTAGAAGATTGCATAGAAATTTTAGTCCAGCAAATTCATCAAATACATCCAAGAAAGGTAAAGAAAAGCTTTCTGCAGGTCATCAAACATGTGCAGGTTTTGAAGATGATGGAGATTCAAGCGGTTCATAAAAGAGTCTTGATGAGGAAATTGGATTGCCCTCTATGAAGACTCTAGGAGTAAGAAGGGAACATGCAGATGATACAAGGAGAAGTGACCCAGGACCAAGAAGATCTGGGAGGATGCGGAATTCAGTGCAACGATTTACATAGGACAACTATATGGCTCATCATCGTGCCTACATGACAAAGGTAATACAAGATGCTAAACCTTCTTGCTTTGAAGATGCAATTGGAATTGCTGATTGGGAAAAATCTATGGATGAGGAGATGGCTGCAGTTTATGGAAATGATACATGGAAGCTGGTTCCATTGCCACAAGGAAAGAAAACCATAGGCTGCAAATGGGTTTACAAGGTAAAACATAATGCTGATTGTAGCATAAGCTGGTATAAAGCACGATTGGTAGCTAAAGTATATGCACAGACATATGGCATTGATTATGAGGAAACATTCAGCCCTGTAGCTAAAATGTCTACTATTAGAACACTTGTTGCATTAGCTACAACAAGAGGATGGACTTTGCATCAGATGGATGTGAAGAATGCTTTCCTACATGGTGAGTTACAGGAAGAAGTATAGATGGACCAGCCACAAGGATATGAAGATTCAAGGCATCTTGAATATGTTTGCAGGTTGCAAAAGGCTTTGTATGGGCTGAAGCAAGCCCCGCGTGCATGGCATGCAAGGATTGTTGATTTCTTAACTAGCATTGGGTTTTCTATGTGTGATGCAGATCACTCACTATATGCAAGGAAGGCTGATGATGGCATCACTATTGTGGCTATTTATGTTGATGACGTGATTGTAGGTGGTGATAGTGAAGGAAGCATCAAAGAGGTAAAGCAACTTCTTATGCACGAATTTGACATGAAAGAACTTGGTGTGTTGTTCTCTTTCTTGGGCATTGAGTTTATACATACAAAAATAGGTATATGGATGTCGCAAAGGCAATATGCCTTGAATATGTTGCAAAAGTATGGTATGGCTGATTGTAAGCCAATTTCTATGCCATTAGAACAAAATTTGAAGTTGGATACTACATCAGGTGAAGCATTGGAAAATGCTACTATGTACAGTAGAATTGTGGGAAGTCTTATATATCTCACAGTTACAAGGCTTGATCTAATTAGTTATACTATTGGACTTGAAAGTCACTTTATGTAGGTTCCCAAGAAGCCACATTTGGATGCTCTAAGGTGCACTCTATGTTATGTAAGTGCTACTTTGGATTATGCATTGTTTTATGAGGCTGGTGTAGATTTGCAGCTTTATGGATACACCGATGCAGATTGGGCTTGTAGCATTCCAGATAGAAGATCTACTAGTGGTTTTCTATTCTCACTTGGGAGTGCAGCTATTACATGGAGTAGTAAGAAGCAACCCACTATCGCTTTGTGGAGTACAGAGGCAGAGTATAGAGGTGTTGCAATGGCAGCATGTGAGGCATCATGGTTGGAGATGTTACTTGCATATTTAGGTGTGGAAGTGCAAAAGCCTATCACTATTTATTGTGATAATCTTAGCAGCACAGTTAGCATGGAATCTTTTTTTCCATGCTAGAGCAAAGCATATCGAGGTACATTATCACTTCATCAGGGAGAAGGTATTAGGAGGTGATATTGATCTTGTTTATGTGAGAACAAATGAGCAGGTTGCTGATATTTTCACCAAAGCACTTGGGGCTGAGAAGTTGAAGAAGTTTTGGGAGATTCTTGGATTACAGGATATGGCATTGAGCTTGAGGGGGAGTGTTGAGATATCAAGCTCAACATGTGATGATCCAAGATGAAACGTACCAATTTTTCGTTTATGTGACATGTATAGTGGTCACGTCGGTATATGTTAGGGATACTTCATTGAGCCTTATTAGATTTATCTTCCGAGAGTGATGGCACATTTATTCCTTGCCAGCTCACGCACTCGTGGACATTAGGTTTTTTCCTTATGTACTGATCTTTATATATTGCACTTGTTGTATTCTTGTTTTTAGGTCATTCTTGTACATTCCTTTTTATGTAATAGAAGAAGAAGAAGAAGAAGAAGATCATTCTTCCTTGCCTCAATCTGTGTGTGTGCTTCTTCTTGAGAGTGAGAGTGTGTGTGTGAGCTCTCTTTCTTATCTCCTTTCTCGTGACACTCTATTCTCTTTGATCTTCGTAATCCATCTGAGGATGATGCTAGTACATCTACATATGGATTGCAATCAGCAAAGAGCTGGTGCGCCCACTTCGGTAGCGGCTTACGCTATGTAGCTACAATTGGTTGGCATTTTACTAAAAAAATTTCACCATCAGAAGTTTCCTCCTCCTCAACTTTAACTTGTCTTTTGATAGGCACAAGGTGAGATATTCCTTTGTTTGATGAGATAGTAGATTTACCTTTATCTTCTACTAAGTGTGGTCATTCATCAAACACCACATCTCTTCCTTGCCTCAGGATCCCATAACTTGTATGCTTTAGACTCTTCATTATATCCTAGGAAGACACACTTTTTGCTTTTTTAATCCAAGTTTTATCTTGTTGAATCAGGAATATGTGCATAACAGAAACAACCAAAAATTATGAAATGCAAAAATGAAAGCTTTTTACCAAAATATGTTTCTTGAGGATTGATCCCTTTTACTGCTTTCGTGTATCTTTGATTAAGG